>SKCR01012155.1:0-30749 GCA_019454045.1 Zanthoxylum bungeanum
TTGACGGCTGTTTTTCATTCCAAGGGTAATTTGGGAAAATCACTCCTCGAACAAACCTCTTTCAACTATGAATTTGTTTGGTTTGTTGGGAACCAAATGAAAACTTAGCAGGAAAATGAGAAAACACACAGACAACACAGAGGATTTATACATGGTTCAGCGAAATGGATCCAACCTATAAGCACTTTTATTACCACCTCGGGTCAACCGACCTCTTCCTATCTCTCTCTGACACATGACTATTTTCTCTCCATTATAGGTTTCAAAAGTGCTTAGAATAAAATTGACCAACCCTTTTACAAGGATCTTCAGCCCTTTTATATACTAGGTCAAATTCTACGATTACACTAACTCGTGACGTCAGCCACGTTACTAAGTCATTATTGCCTAGGCTCTATTCCCCAATTACCCAATGGATAATAGCTCAGTCATCTGACACCTCTACTATCTGCCATTTGAACTTCATTATTCCAGCCTATTTGCCCACTACTACATATTTTTCCATGTGTCATCCTACGTTTCAACCAATCTCACGATGTTCCATATGTCATTGGATGAGCCTCTGAACTGCTCCCATCGCCTCGGCCTTTTAATGTCTCAAACTTCCCCATAGGGCTTATGTCATTCGTATGTAACACAAAACATTGCAAACCCCATTTCGGTCCCCGGGTCAGCATACCGAGGTGTTTGATACTTGATCATCTTCCTCTCTCCCGTACCGGGTCTGGTCTGTTGGGTCGGTTATGGTTTCAGAGGCTGATATGAGGCTCTGACTGCCAAGTCCAATCCCGAGGCTTCTTTGAGAGTCTCATGTTGAGTCTGCTTTCGAAGTCTGATGATGGGTCTGCTTTCAAAGTTTGATGTTGGGCCGGACCTGACCACCTAGAGTCGATCTTCACAGATGTTCTAGTGCTGTCGAGTATGATACTTTCTTATCAGGTCAGGTCGATGTCTCAACCTATCCTCTGGTTTTTCCCTCGGGTTGCCTTTTTTTACCTCGGGCTCTAGCCCCCTATGTCTTACCTCTCATCCTCACAAGGACCTTGGGCTTTTATTTGTTAAGTGTAAAATCCATTTTGTCCCTCTTCAGACTTCCAAGTTCCTTAGGGCTGAAAACCACCATCAACATATGTCCCCTAGTTCTCGGTATTAACGAGTTGGTGAGTTGATGCTGGTGACTATAAAATAGATGGTAGTGCTAGAAGCCGAAGTCCGATCTAATGTCCTCGGGCTGATACTCTCATGGGCACATCATATTGCTTCAACCTGATGTCTCGGGGTACCTTTCCGGCACTTGGAATGTTTTTAAATAAAAAACTCCCCTCTCATGCTGATGCTCAATCTTGATCAAGAGCAAAATCTCAAGTCTGCCCCACCTCATAACGGGTACCACAATCTGCAAGCTTCAGTGCTTCTTGTGAAAATCCATGCCAGGTTCACAACCCTAATCTAGCACATCTGCTTCTGATTCATAGCTTGGCCATCTCTTCAAAGCATTAGGCCCTCTCTGACTGAAAATGTTGATCCGAGCTAACTATGGCCGGTCCGTTCATTGGTTTCTCTGCTTGAAGAAACTCATCTTGCACCAGCACGGGCTGATGCATGCTCTTGACATGCTGTGATCCCGGAAGAGAATAAATTTCGTAATTGTACGGGCTTTTACAGCTTCTTAGGAGGAAAAATTGTCCATTTTTTTAAAATTCTTCAAACGTTTATTTGAAAAAAAAAATGGCCTGATGGATCATGATCAAATCATGTCCACTTGATCATAAACTAAAGCCACACATGCTGACACATAATACGCAATCTTATTCATTAATTTATGAAATTCAAGGCCCTTATAGAATGATGAAAAAGCAAATCAGTATGTGGAATTGCATATTAACCATTAAGAATACACAATCTTAAAGAATCACACAGAAACTTTAATATTTACAATTATGCAGCTATTACATAAAAGTGTAATTAGATGAATATGCTAGATTTGAAAAATACACACAGCACCATCAAATCCACCAAAATAAATAAACTCAGCTATTGATGGATCATGATTAAAGGCTTAAAGCACATTATCATGACGTAAACGCGGGCATTTCATTAAAAAAAATATTGCTTTTTCATTTTTCAAGATGAAAATTGCAAATAAATTCAGTTTGTTCACTCGAGTTCGTGAACCAATATTAATAATAAATATTAATATATTATTCAACTGAATTGTGCACTCAGTTTCGTGAACTAGTATTAATAATCAATATTAAAATATTATTCAACTGAAATACTTTCAGACGCAAATAATTCAACAATAAATAGACAAGAATTCAGCAGTCCACAATTTTTTAATCAATTCATGCCAATAAAAATTTCAGTTATTATACACATGATGTGCTGCGTGCATGATATTATGATTTTGCAATTAAAAAATATGGACATCGTGTTTATTTTTCGGCACATAAAAAATAAATATAGGAACAACACGCAAGGCATATAAACATTGTGCATATGGATGAAAATAAACCAATTAAGGCGCTGATAACACTGTGGAAAAAAAATATAGATCAAGGGTTATTTTTCATAGCTTTTAAGTTCGTAACGGAAACTAATCGAACGGTTTATTTCAAAATCTCACACATATAACGAGTTTTTCTTGTAGCTATAGATTGGCTACTAGAGTCTCCTACTTCTTGTGTTACACGTTCCAAATCCCAAAGACCTTTGATGGTGTCTCAGAGAAAATATATGGAGATGAGTAATAAATTTCATGGAGTATTTTTTCTAGAGATTAACCTCTCTTTTTTTTTTTTTTTTGATAAAAGATGGGATGATAATATTAATCATAACGACGACTCATAAAAAATGAGCCCAAACAAAAATTTTACCAAATGGCATTACAAAACAAGTACAAAGGTAACTAGATAAAAACTAGAGAAAAATTAAAGACAAACCCAAGATTTAACAGAAGAGGGGAAATGAATTAGATCTGCGGCGGATAGCTTAAAGTCTTCATGCTTAGAAGATAATCATCTTGAGATGAGCTTAAGAATTTTAAAGTGAATAGAGAGAGATTCGCGTGATACCTTCTTAAAGATCCGAAGATTTCTTTCTATCCAAATGGACCAACAAACCGCCATGAAAAAAGGATTCAAAAAAATCACACAACTTATTATTCAAGCATAAGAACTCAAGAGAGTGAATGAAGTCAGATGGATTACTAGAACAAACCCAGCTAAGTCCCTACCAATTGAAAAACCACAACCAAATCATCCAAGAAAACACGCAAGAGAACATAAGATGATTAACAGAATCAAGGTCATCATTGCAGAGAATACAAGAGAGGGAGTTGACATCAATGATACCTCTTCGGAAGAGGAAGTCTTTCGTTTGAATTCTTCCTTGAATGAAAAGCCAACAAAATATTTGTACCTTTTTAGAGGCATCACTTTTCTAAATAAATGGGAACTGCCAGGTTTGAAGAGAGTTAGGGTTTACAATAAGGGTTTCATAACAGCAACGGACAGAAAAAGAACCATTGTGGCTGCCTAATCAGATTACCGAATCCGCAATATCAGGTTTGAGTGTGCAACTCCTCTCTATATGTCGTACTTCAAATCTATAGAGTTCTCATCTTATCAAGATAGATGAACTTTTAATTTAATTAAACCTACAAAGAGATGTTATTCTACAAGACTTGTCTTGTGGATAATTGTAACCAAATAATAATCTTTTAATTATTTATTTGAGACTTATATCAACTAATTACTAAAACAAGTTTAATAATTAAAGATAAACTAATGGATTGCAAAATTTATCTCGTATGGTCACAGAGCCCTCAACGTATCTGTTAGGTTTAGTTCGAGGCAACCTAAAATCTCCTAATTCAAGTTAATGAATGAATGAATTCTGATAAGTTTGGTCGATCTAATTGTGGTCCTAAGACTCGACCAAGGAAAATTAGGACTGTAATACTAAAATCCACCCTTATCGAATGAGGAAAAAGCTGACCAAATTTGAGATTGCATTTTTACTAGCAAAAAATTTGTCCGTAACTATAGGTTTTCCCGGCGGAATATTCTGTCAATAATTTTACAACTCTAATCCGTCGTTTAATCATGGCACCTTATTTTAGTGCCTCTGATAGTAATGAATTTTGCTGTCTCTAAATTACCAATGAAAATCCGTATGTACACTATAAAAATTAACGTTTTTAATATCGAAATATATTGACGCTAAAATAATCAAAATTGACGCTAAAGGTTATTAGCGTCGAATATTTTCAACACTAAATTTCGACGCCAAAACGTGGATGGGAAAGACAATTAGCGTTGAAATATAAATTTTCGACGCTAAAGTATAACATTTTGTGTCCAAAAATTTTCGACAAAAAACATTATTTTTCGACGCTAAATAACATATTTGGTGACAAATATTTTCGACGCTAAAATATATAAAATATTAAAATATAAATATTATTTTATTACTTTTAGCGTCGAATAATTCGACGCTAAAGAGTATAAGAAATTTATTATTTAAGGCACTTTTTTCGATTTTTTATTTTGAAAAATATTATTATAAAAAAATTACAAAATAATAGTATAATTATTTTTATTCTAATAATTATTTTTGTTATTATAAATTAAATTTATATATAATATATATGCATCATATATAATCAAACTAATAACAAATTAACCAACTAACACAATGTATAAATAAAGATAATTAAAAAAAAATTAGAACCCTAGTTTTTTAATAATAAAGATATAAAAATATAATTATTAGACATTATATTTATTTTTATAATTATTAGATATTTTAAAAAAATTCTATATATATTTTTATATAATAAAATTATAATTATTAAACATTATATTAAACTCATCAACATCACCAATCAATTAATTTTTTATTTAAGCATACACATAATTAATTAATTAATTAATGACAAAATAAACTAACCCTACTCACATATATGCATCATAATCAACTAGCAATAAATTAACTAACTAACAAAATGTATATAATAAACATAATTACAAAAAATTAAAACCGGTAATTTTTGAGAAAGATTAAACTTATATTAATTAAGTGAGTGATTCAAATATAAGGAAAAATAAAGAAAGATAGAATAAAAATTACCTTGTGGAAAAGTTAGAGTTTTGTTGAAAATTTACAAGGAAAATTGTATGTCAAACTTGAAGAGAAGAGAAAGAATAGAGGAGAAAGAAGTGTCGATAGTTTTAGGATTTTAATAACCTTTTAGCATCGAATTTTATTTTTGATGGTAAATATAATAGGATTGTTGGTGGGTTTATCAGAACCTTTAGCGTTGAAAATAAAATCGACGCAAAGTTACTACTTTTGATGTCGATATTATACTTCGACGCAAAAGGTTTACCATTTTGCGGCGAAAAATAATATCGATGCTAAATGGTTGAACATTTAGCGTCACATAGTTTTTTGACGCTAAATCTTTAACTTTAGCATCGAAATAATAATTCGACGCTAAATTATTTATTAGCGTCGAAAAATGTTTCGATCCTAAAAATTTAGACACTGAAAATCCCTTTTATTATAGTGGTAAAATCCGTGCTAAATAAATGGTGTCATTTTCTTTCCTTTCAATCAGTCGATATTTGCCTACGAAATAAAATGTGTATGTAAATTCCTTTGAATAGTTTTTTATAATGGTGTTTTGTGAGTGAATCAGGAATCTAGAAGTAGGGGTGTGCATCAGATCGGATCGAATCGGATCCAATTCGATTATCAAATCCGATCGAATTGAGCTGGTCCGGTTCGACGGATTTCGGATCGGATCGGATTTTATTTTTTATTTAATATGCAAAACGACGTCGTTACATATTAAATAAAAAAAAATTCGAATTATTTCGGATCGGATTTTATCCGATCCGCTCGATTTTTTGACTCAAAACCAGATTATGTGTACCGAATTCGGATCGGATCGGATTGGTCCGATCCGATCCGATTCGAATTCGGATCGAACAAATCCGATCCGATCCGATAATTATCGGATCGGATCGGATCGAGTTCGATAAGAGGATCTGGTCCGAACGAATCAAACATCTCACAGCATTTCGGATCGGATCGGATTCAGATTCGATCCGATCCGATCCGATCCGAATCCGATAATGCCCAGGGCTATCTAGAAGTGGGTGTTTCTAGATTAAAAAATGGGAAGTGTTCCATATATTTGATTTTTTTCATTGTTTGTATTATTTATTGTTTTAATTTGTTCAAAGGGTTAAAAAACTAAAACACTAATATGATATATATCATCATTTTCTTAACTCTATTACGGTTAGAGTAGAATATGATATACTTTTAATAACTGTGGGTGGATCGTGGACAAATAAACTTATTTAAAGTTTGCGGATAATTTTGAACTTAAGTCATTTTTTAGATGGAAAATGTGACTTATAAAATCTTATAAATTTTTTGAAATAGTCAATAGTATCCTAGAACATCTCACTAATTTTTTAAGAATTTAGATCCTGAACTGAATTTTGTTAATTTTTTTTATAATTTTCTGTCACATGAACATTAATAATCATAAATGATTAAAATTCAATTTCATATAATTTCTTACTCAATAACTACCAATCATAATTAATAAAAAAAAAAAAAACTAAATACAAAACACAGCTCAACACTGAATTCAAGTCATTTTCTCAAGTATCTAAACTTTGAGTAATTCTTTGATGCAACGGATGCATGACCGCATGAGTGACGTGGTATCACCAACAAATTAGTAAATGAGATGTATAATTTAATACACATTTTTTAAATTTTTTTTTTTTATATTTTAACACGCGTGATAATGAATTATTAATTTATTACACAGATGACGTGGTACCACTGTTGAATTGTAGATTTTCTCCAAAACTTTTAAATGTTTTATGTATAAAATAACAAAATTAAGATGACTGATAAGTGATAAATAATCCCACATGTAAAAGAGTTTTATTCGTTGATTTTATATTGGAAAATGATATATGTACTAATTTTTATTCATAATTTCCTCCCTACTCTCTCACTGTAGCTACAGCGAGTTACTGTAGCTCACTGTAGCTACAGTGAGGGAACAGGGAAAATTTTCGAGATAAAAGTTGATACATATATCATTTCCCGTTTATATTACATGATCGATATTATTGCTCGTGGAGTACTCACTTAGGGCCCAGCCTTAAGCATTAAAGGGCCTTTGGTTGTTGCAATCCAAATTGTTGCCATAGCTAACTTTCAAGATGTCGCAGTATTTCCTATAGAATCCGATACGATCCGTCATTTGCGGATTCGAACCTTTACCACATTCAATGCCACCATTGATTATGTTGGTGATAACCCCATATCCAGGGACACGACCCGCTTGAGTATCGGCAGCTGATGGCTTCCATTGGCCTATGATCACATCGTGGCATGAAGGTTTTGGTGACTGTGGAGTCATCCAGAACCAGAAAGCAGTCTTGAATGAAATAGTAGGATCATTTGCTACTGCATCTGGGTTGCCAAGCAAGTTAGCATTTATGGCTTTCCCTGCTGGGCCGTAGTTGAAGTTGCTGCCCAGGGTATCAAGCTCAAGAGTCAATAACTTCGTTAATGGCTTTAACCTAATTATGCTATAAATATAAAGTTTGTTTATATCTAATATATATATACTACTTACTATGAAATCTGGATGGGACCTCGGCCAAAATATTTTTTACCAGGTGCACATGGCCATTGTTGACTTTGAACACAATAATCTGGAGGGTTTCCTTGTTCCTGCTTGAAGCAATATCCCCATGCATATGGACCATCTGGTGCAGTAGGCCACCCACCTATACACATAAAAAATAAAAAAAAACCAACCCAATTAAGTTTCTTTTCCTGTTAGGGTGACGTAGATGATCATGGTAGGTGTACAATATATTTAGAGATAGGGCAGTCCTATCCATTTGAGTACTTTGTTAATTAGTTAGGCTCAATTTGCGTTCATTTGTATGAGTCCATATTTATCTAATTAACGGTGAGGAAACCTGTAGTTTCATGTGAAGTTTGAGCCAAGAAGGCAGCAATTTCTCTTTTGCGAGTGTCGGTGTCACCAGTTGTTCCAAATCCACCAAAGGAGTTGGCAGCAGCAATGAAAGCGTCATAAGTGTAAAACCCTCTAGCTGGACAAGCAGCATCATTACGATGCTTTAGCATCTGTTCAAATAGTTCCCTGCTAATAATGGAACTAATGCCGCTACCGGTGGGCGTCGGAGTAGACCCACTGCACTGGCTTTGGCAGCCTTCACTGCAATAAGCAGGAGTGTTACCACAGTACCCATACTTGCTGCAACACTGACCTCCTGGACATACAGCTCCTCTAGCTTGGCTTCCACATTGTTCAGCCATGGCCCCGTGTGCTAATAAGGCCATAGCCCATAACAATCTCACGATTAATGCCTTCATTTCTTTTGTCAGTTATATTCAGTTTCTTGTGGTGGGTTGTGGAATTTATAGAGGGCCCTAGATATCGGATAAATGGTGTTCGCTTTTATATTTCTCTGTACAAATTAAGTACCGCTTGAATTCTTAGGCAAAAAAAAAAATTAAAAATACAATTGTGGTGTACCACGTCATTCATGTAACAATCTAATAGTACAGATTCGATGTATCCTGACTAGCATTGTTTGATATGTTTGTCCCTAAACCATCGTCTTGCTTTATTGGTGTGGAGAGTACGGGTAACTCATCTACTTGTGTCTCCTGATAAATGCACTTACTAAACGGAGGGTTATCTAGATCAATTCGAGACTCTACTTGTTCGGGCTCTTGACATGATACTTCTGACTCTTTATACGGTTATGCCTCTCTCCCTATTACGGTGTCATTGTGAATCTTTTGACTCTCGAGGGCTTCTTCAGTGTCATCTGACAATGTTCCTTGAGGTATTTAACTCTGGTTATTGGTTAGCTGTCTCAATTTGTCTTTCAATCTTTGTAAGGATGTTGTTTGACTATGAAAGATTGCATCAAATTTAGCTTCCCGTTTCTTGAACATGTCAACGATCTATTCCTCCATGGATGGTTCTGGCTTTTGAGGAAATTCATGGGCTGATGGCAGAAAAAAGAGATATAATGATTCAGTGGGATATGTAGGGCGTTCATTATTATGCCATGTAAAATTCTGATGATTTTGTCACCCTGAATTGTAGTTGAACATGCAATGATCACTCGGGTGGTTGCCCTCACATATCTCACATCTCATCATCTTGCTCTGAAAGGATTGAGTATTTATTGCGTCACTTCTCTATGACATTCACTGATAGTTGTTGGGTTGGACAACAGGCCTCAGAAAATCAGAATGTGTCTCATCGACATGGGGTGTAGCATCTCCTCTTATAACTCTTAATGTCTCCATCGCCCAATGGTACACCATTACTTAGACCACCTGAAGTAAAAGATAAAAAAAAAAAAAAAAAAAAAAAAAAAAAAAAAGGGGTGTTTAGCTAAACAAGTAAAGTTGTCCTAATATTAATAAAAACAAATAAATTAAATCTCTGGCAATAGAGCCAAAAACTTGATCGCGATATTATATATTCAGCACGCAAGAGCACGTATCGCTCAAGTAATACAATGACAAAAAGTCGGATATCGAACCTGCGAAGACTTATTATTTCTCTTATTAATATCAAGACTAACCTACTTAACTTAAACTAAACTATTGAGAAGGAGAATTGATTTATCAAAATTTAGTTGAAATTAAATAAAGCCCAAATAAGAGACTTTGAAAACTATATAGATAGAAGAACATAGGGTTGCAACTTCACATAAGCATGCAAACAATGAGCTCATGCACTTTTCATTCAATTGGATCGTTGTTATTAATTATTAACCTAGAATACTAAATTATTCACAATCCTCTTTTGATGGTCAGGTGAAAATATTCAGAATAAATCAATTAACTATATGTCTATATTAATTAAATTAAATTGAATTTATTGAGATCGGGTTCTAATCTTGGATACATATGCCCTTTAGATATATGTCTATCTTATAAGGAAATTCATTCAACGAATTAACCACACACTAGTATTCTCACGGTCAACCCAAATTCTCTTTGTCGAGTTCCTAAGGATTTACAATGGTAAATATTTTATTGTTAGCCAGACAAATAAAATAAACATCGAAGCACAAATAATAAATAATAAATAACAAACCCAAAGGAAAAAAAATATGCAATTAAATTAATTAAACATGCTCAAGATCCATTACAACCCTAAATTTAATGAATTAGCTACTCACAATATTCAATAAAAATAAGTTAAACATTAATTCAAGCCAAAGAACGCATAAAAAATAATGGTAGAGAGGAAAAAAAAAGGAAGAAACTATCGTTTGTAGTTTTCATCTTCAAACTCCAGCTCAAACTCCAGCTCTTGTTGAAGCATTTGTTCTTGCCTTGCTATAGGCATTCTTCTATGCTCTAGAGGCTTCAAAATATGTTATGAGACTTCATAATAGGTTTTGGGGACGAACTATGCTTATATAGGAGGTCTATGAGACGTTTCCTTGTTAAAAATCGAATCTAAGACGAATTTGGGACGAATCTGTCATGTCACGACGCGCGAAACGCGTCGCGGCTTACTTTGCTCATCATTGGCGTGTCGCGACGCTCAAGAGACGGCATCGCGACGCTCTCATTTACTTAGCAACCAAATTGAAAATTTTCATTCTGTCAGACTTTTGTGCTTGCGTGCATCTCGACGTACGACTAGCGTTGGGACGCGCGTTTTCACTCCTAAATAAATTCCGATTTGTTATGTATCTTAGTGTTTTTATCTTTAGTTAATTCCAGTTAGTCGTGATATGATTCTAACCAGCAAAAACACACCCAAAATACATCAAAGTTCGTAAAAACTCGATATCACCCATAAAATATTAAGATAAATAGGAAAAAAATATATGGATATTAACCGATCGTCAAAGATAAATGTCATTCCCTCTCATGAAAGGTATATATTTAGTGGTGCAAAGTGCAAACCGTAAGCAACAGGCAACTCTACAAGGGATGTGTAAAGAGGGCATTGACTTCAAATCACTTCCACAAAAAATTAAGTATCGGTGGTACGACATTATCAATATAATAATTTAATAATAATTTATTATTATGGGTGTTAAAATATTTAAAAAATTATAAAGTAAATGATAATTATATATTTAATACAATGAAATATATCATATATAATTAATACTTATGACAATTGTGACATCTTGTCTAGTCTCAAATTCTAATCAATTTTTTAAATTAGGATGAAAAATCATCACTTCCGAATCTTGATCGAGATTTGAGATTTGCTGTCAACCATACACCTCACTCATACTTCATCATATCAAAGAGTTACTCCACTTTTCTATTAAAAACAAGATCGAAAAATGTTGTGTGTGTTAATATGATGACTTGATGAGAATTGAATTATCTATTTTCAGCGGTTTTCTTTTGCATATTATTATGGGATTTATTACAATTTATATACATGCAAAAATAATATTCTTTTAGGTGGGCATTCAACCAAAAAAATTAATACTAATAATCAATTTGAAGATTGATTTATTTTATTTTATGACAAAATATGAATGACTTAGATCAAAATAGTTTTCGATAAAAGAGTAAGATATTTCTTTTAATTAATATATATATATATATATATATATATATATATATATATGGTTCACATATATTTACTTGTCTTTCCACCCATTAATTTTAACTTTTAGATTAGTTTTGATCAGTCGGAGAGCTATTGCTAGGTACGTATAATTGATAATTAAGTCTCCATTTAATTGCTTTAGTTATTTCTTTATCTATTTGTTATTATAAATGAATACACCTATACACGGCGTTTTAAATTATTTACAGCTGACGTAATACTCCTCTCTACCGAAAATTATATTATTGCGGGTGTATACACCTTCTCTCTCACAACAGGCGGGCCCCACACAGTTGTGGGGCCGCCTGTTGTGAGAGAGAATGTGTATACACCCGGCACATGATATACCACCTCCTCTCTACACAGGAAGATCAAACCGAATCAATATTTGTGTATGTGAACATATATTTATTTAGTTTCTATTAAAGAAAATTATTGACAGTTATTTTTCATTCCAATGACAATTTGGGAATTCGACCATTCGAATAAACCTCCTCCCAATCTGTAAATTTGTTTGGTTAGTTGGGAACCAAAGCAAATTTGGCAAGCAAATAGAAAATCACAGAGAAAACAAAATACCCTTGTAAATATTGGCACTAGAGCAAGTGAGAGATTTTGTTAGGGTTGGTGCTCTGAGTGCCAATTTCTTATGTATTTCCCTGTAAATACCCTTGTAAATATTTTATTAGTGAATAAAATAAACAGTTTATATAATATGAATTATTTTATTATATGGTAAAGACGTAAATGATCATAGAGTGATTGGTTATGATACAGTTGCAAAAACATCGCAACTGACATTGAGCAGTATCATACAATATCATTCTTTAACTGTTCCTGGTCAAGGTTTACAATTACTTGGTCAGTAAGTAAACCCGTTGAGACTTGTACGTTTCGTAATATTTGATTCCAATGGTTTCTCAATGAACCATGAGTCTCGGGAGACTCGTATAGATACGTAAGTGTTTATATAGGATAAACACTGAACGACTCAACGAAGATTCTTAATAGATGGTACACCAACGTCAATAAGAATCTTCTCGGATTGAGTGAGCATAGTGATCCTTCGACTTGAGGTACCATTGTGGATGTATGAGGTATCCTCCATACTTTGATGGCAGTCACGTCACCGATCTATTTAGATCAGACCTCCGCTTGTTCGTTGGGTGTGGACTGATCCTCAAGATATCCTATGTGTATCTAGATAAGATCCGTCAGTTCTGTGTACAGATCATAGGTATTCATTATGGAATTAGCAATCTGTTAAATCCATGGGCCCGTTGTACACTTTAAAAGTGAGTTCTAAGTGCTATTAAGAGAATGCTAATAGAATCGTCGACGATAATATACCTATAGAGATTTGACGTTTATATCTATATCTGTGGGATAATCCGGATACATGTGACGGAAGGATTATACATATGCAGTGACCTCGACCTGTATGGTTCAAAGATTTTATCTGTGTTCGTCATAATTTACGGGTGGATAGTTTATGGACACGAAATTGGATTTCGTGACGGATATGCCTGAACCTAGAGAGTCTCACTAATGAAATATACTCATAGAGCACTAGGACAATTTTTATGAATATTTATTGATTATTTATAAGTCGTTTAATGGTTAAACGAAAATACATGCGTTTGGGATCTTTCGATCATTGTTAAATGTCAAATTGTGATATTTGACATTTATCATTAATATATTTTTTTGATTATTTAATGTAATATAATACATTTTTTAGTGTTTATATTTAATTATTTAATTGTTCAATAGTAAAATGATTAAATTAATTAATTAACAAATATCTAGTTACTTTAATTAAAGTAAGCAAAATGACCTAATTTAATTGGATTAAATGACCAATTTTTATTGGATTAAATGACATGATTTAATTGGAACATTTGTGGATTTCTTTAAAATGTTTAATGATTTATAACCACAAATTTATTAAATATTTATCCTTTAATTTATTGAAATAAAATTGAATACTTTACTTATATTTTTTCCTCTCTTTTTCGGCCATTGCTTGGAAAATATATAAGTTTTGTTTCAATTTTTTATTTCATAATTTCAAGTTTCCAAAATCAAATACAAAGAAAGTTTGAGAGAAAAAGAGAAATAAAGCAAAGAAAAGCTTGAAAATCTTGGAATTTTGTAAGTTTTTTCTTACTTTCTTCTACATGAAAAATATTTCTATGACTCTAGGCTTCAATATGTATAGTTGAGATCTTTCTCTACTCTTTTTTTGTATGTATTTTTATGGTTGGGAACTTGATAGAAAGATGTTAGCATATATGAAGATTAAAGAATGCTTATTAAGAGTGATTAAGTATTCTTTTGATTATTTGATAATTTTTTGTCATTCTAAGAGTTGCTTAGCCATTCATAAATAACCTAGAATTGTTCTTGAGTTGTTTCATGGTGGTGAGACTTTGTTTGGTGTGGTAAGGATTGAATTAAAGTGTTGAATTTAATTAATTTGGTGTTAATTGGTTCATAACCCTTTCCAAATTTGAGACTTTTCATATATGTGTTTGTTGATGGTGTTTTCAGGCATTAAGATATTTAAAGCAGCGCGGCGAGGACAGAAGGGTAATTCCTACCATTAGGAGAAATCATTAAGGCCGACCCGACCACATTAATGATCCAAGCACCTTACGGTTTCAGACCAACCACACAGATATATACCGAGCACTTTGTGACCGCTACCGATCACTTGGGGTCAGATAGCCGGGCACTATCAGGTCGACAGCATCATTCTCAGCATAAAGGATTTCCATGACCGACCTCATAAAGACCGCGACCAGATGGCGAGACACGCTCAAGATGACGAAACCCTATTCTTGCAGATATGATAAACAAATCATCCTACTCCCACAAGGAAATGAAGTCAGAATACAACAAGGAATGAGAAAAGAGAAAGCAACGTTGGATTAGAAATCCTCACAAGAAGAGAAGACTAAGTTCAACTAGGATTCTTATGCAAATAGGAGTCTGATTTCTGTACTATTATAAATAGGAGGGCAGAGTATGTGTAAAGGGCATCAAAAAATTAGGGATCAGAATCATCAAAGCTCTGACTTGTAAACACAAAAGACCTGAGAAGCGTATTGGAGCAATAAAAGTACCATCCTCTTTGTGCCCGTGGACGTAGGTCGGATCCAAATCCGCCGAACCACGTTAAATCTCTTTGTCGATTGGCGTATTATTTGTCTTTTGCTAAGTTTGCTTTTGGTCCCCCATAACCAAACAAATTCACTATTGAAGGAGGATCCCTCGGAGGTGATATTCCCGTATTGCCCGAGACCAAAATCCACCGTCAACAGTTGGCGCCGTCTGTGGGGATTCAACAAAAAGCAACTCGCGTAGTAAGACAATGGCGGAAGGCGGAAACCACCAATCGTCAGGGAGCTCGGCTGCGGATTGGATGGAGAAGATCGAGGAGAACCTGAGGAAGGAAAGAGAGGAAAACCAAATTCTGCTAAAAACCATAGTAGACCGGTTAGAAAGGTAGAAGGAGTCCACAACGGAAAATTCGAGGCCGGGACTAGCCGACGAAGGAACGAAACAGCAGAGGGAAAAAGAATTACCGATACAAGTGAGGACGAAAGACCCCGAAGGAGGGGTCCCTACAGGGTAAGATCTGTGGTGGTGTAGAGAGATTCCCAGACCGAGGATACGTGGGAGGAAGAGATGACCAATCGTCACCAGACCCCTCATATGATGGCCGTCGCAACACACCCGGCGAAGGGAGAAAGAATATGACGAAGAGGTACGAGAAGATACCGATCACGAGAAGCACCACCCCCAGGATAACAAAAAGAAAGGAGACCGCAGGAGGCGGCATGGAACCAAGGACAGCAGCATGAAATCTTGGTTACGGCAGGAGCTGGCCAAATGGGGAGTATGCCCCAATACAGACAGAGGGGATGCCCAGGACGGCAAAGATGAGTCCCCCCTCATAGAAGAAATAAGGTCAGAGAAATTCCCGAAAAGATTCAGCATGCCAACCATGGCGCCATACAAAGGCCATACCGATCCCAAAACCCACATTGAAGGCTTCGTCCTACTGATGGAGGTACAAGGGGTAACAGGGGACGCCATTTGCAAAGTGTTCCCCTTAACTCTAGCCGGACCGGCCATTCTATGGTATAGAAGCCTAGCCCCAAGAAGCATCAGCAGCTTCGCACAACTCAGAAAGTCATTCATACGACACTTCAAAGGGGCCTGTGTCCCCAGAAAGACGATTGGAGAACTAAGACTTATGAAACAAGGAGACGATGAACCTTTGAAAATGTTTATTGAAAGATACCATAATGTGGTACTCGAAGTCGGAGGGTATGAATCCCCGAAGCCCTGGAAAGCTTGAAGGGAGCCTTGAAAGCGGGAGGCTATGGACCCACCTAAGGATCCAAGACACCCCGGACTACGCCACCGCCCTGGAGGTGGCCCGAAAATTCATTTTATTAGAGAACGAGGAAAAAATATCCGAAAAGGAACACCATCAGAGAAAGAACCACAAGGAAGATGTGCCCCCCCCCGCCGTATAGAAAGAGAATCCAGAAAACCACCCCCGAAGCACAAGGAGTTCAAACCTACACCGAGACAACCAAGAGAGAATGGCGCCAACCCAAGTAAACCATGTGGTCGGTGAAGATGCTTACATTCCCCTAAAGAAACCACTGGGACAAATTGTCATGGAGATCCAGGGGAAGGCCTCTTAGTAGAACCCGACCAAAGAAGGTTTCCCCGGACAAAAGGAACCAAAAGGCTTATTGCGTACACCACAACTCCAGAGGACATGCAACAGACGGATGTAAAGATCTGCGAGAACAAATGGAAGATCTAGCACGAAACGGGTATCTGAACAAATACATTGAACCACGAGGTCATGACGGCCAGACAAAGGGCACGAGGCCGCCAAATCAATATCATCGCAGGAGGAAGAACACTGGCCGGAAACTCTAACCGTCAAGGAAAGATTACACAGAACTCGAGGACCAGACGTCTTAGAAACAGAGCAGGTAACAGGACTCCAGGGAACCGGTCAGTGCCGATAATGTTTACTGATGAGGATACCCGAGGAGTAAGTTTCCCTCATGACGATGCGTTGATAATCAGGCAGTAATCAGCGGGTCAGAGGTAAACAGAATCCTAGTGGACCCCGGAAGCGCAGTTGACATAATTTCCAAAGAAGCATCGGACTACCTAGGGGTGGAATATGCAACCCTGACCAACGATAGCGCTCCCCTATACGGTTTTGGAGGATCAGCCGTCATCCCACTAGGAAGGATACAGTTGGCCATGACTGTCGGGACATATCCCCGGACCCGGAAAATCATGACAGACTTCACTGTAGTAAACTGCATGAGCAGTTACCAAGCCATCATCGGACGACCCTTCATGATGAAAACAAAGGCCGCGATGTCCTGCTACCACCTAAAACTGAAATTCCCCACCCAGGAGGGGATCGGAATCGTATGCGGAAGCCAGAAAACAGCTCACAGCTGCTTCGTAACTCTTTCACGAGAGACTCTCTGCATCAAAGAAGATACCCGAAAACGACAAAGAACCTGGGTGAAAAGAAGAAAACAGAAGCCCTGGGCCCCGGCCAAACAAAAATGCCCGACTCGCTGCAGCCGAGGAGACAGAAGAAATAAACTTTACGGGCCAGGAAAAGGTGTAAAGATAGGGGGAGGCCTGAGCAAATCTCTACGACAAGATCTGCTAGAATGTCTGAAAGGATACCCGGACGTCTTTGCCTGGGGATACAATGACATGCCTGGAATCGATCCAAGATTCATCAATCACCGCCTAACAGTAGATCCATCTCGCAAGCCGGTCAGGCAAAAGAGAAGGAACTTCAATCAAGAAAGGAGTAAAGCAATAGCGGCCGAGGTCGAGAAGTTACTAAAGGCAGGTCTCATCAGGGAGGCAAGGTACCCGGATTGGGTATCAAACGTGGTGTTGGTCAGAAAGAACAATGGAAAGTGGCGAATGTGTGTCGATTTCACTGACCTAAACAAGGCGTGCCCCCAGGACAATTTTCCTTTGCCGAACATAGACCAGCTAGTAGACACCACGGCCTGTCAAGGATTGCTGAGCTTCATGGATGCTTTCTCCGGATACAACCAGGTCAAAATGTGCCCTGCAGACGAAGAGAAGACAACTTTCATCACAGATCAGTGACTTTACTGCTATAAAGTAATGCCCTTCGGGCTAAAAAACGCGGGAGCAACCTTTCAAAGGTTAGTAAACAAGGTTTTCAAACCACTCATCGGCATTACAATGCTAGTTTATGTCGATGACATGATAACGATGATAACGATGTCGAAAGAACCAAGTAACCACATGGACGACCTAAAAGGACCTTCGAGCTTTTGAGAAGACACAACCTGAAACTCAATCCAGAAAATGTACCTTCGGGGTAGCCTCAGGAAAGTTTTTAGGCTACATGGTGAGTGCCCGAGGTATCGAAGCAAACCCACAGAAGATCAAGGCAATACTGGCCCTAAAGTCTCCCAAGACAGTGAAAGAAGTACAAAGTCTGACTGGTAGAGTGGCTGCGCTCAATCGGTTCATATCACGAGCAACTGACAAATGCCACCCTTTCTTCAAAGTGATCCAAAAAGCAAAAAAAGTATCGACTGGACATCAGAGTGCGAAGAAGCCTTCCAGCAGTTAAAGCAGTATCTGGTGCAGCCACTCTCCTGGCAAACCACTCCCGGGAGAAACATTATACCTATACCTGGCTGTTTCGGACCGGGCAGTAAGTTCAGTACTAATACAAGAGACCGACAAGATCCAGAAACCTGTCTACTATATCAGCAAAGCCCTCCTAGACGCTGAAAACTCGTATCCGGTACACGAACTGGTCGCCCTTTCATTAATTACGACAGCTCGAAAATTACGGCCTTACTTCCAGGCCCATCCTATCAAGGTATACACCGATCACCCCCTAAAACAATTCTGCAGCGGCCGGAAGTTTCCGGCAGACTAGTAAAGTGGTCGGTAGAGCTAAGTGAACACGACATCACCTACCTCCCGAGAGCAGCAGTAAAAGGGAAAAGCCTTGGCGGATTTTGTCGCCGAGTGTATCGACCCCCAGACCCTGGCAAAGAAGAGGAAAAATGGGAAATTGTCTGTAGACGGTTTGGCAGCACACAAGGCAATGGCGCGGGAATCATCCTAAAAAAACAACAAAGGAGAAGAAATCCTACTCGCCCTGAAATTCGCTTTCCTAGCAACCAACAATGAAGCAGAATATGAAGCAATACTGGGCGGTTTGAGACTATGCAACGGTACTGGGATCCAAAATGTGGTAGTAAGGAGTGACTCACAGTTAGCCATTCAGCAACTAAAGGGAGTATTTCAAGCGAAAGAGCCTAGCATGATGGCCTATCTGACCGAAGTACGAAAGTTAACAGGGGAGATGGGGGATGTACGCTTCGAAAAAATCTCCCGAGAAGACAATTGTGAGGCAGACACCCTGGCACGGCTCACCTCTTCAACAAAAGCCGAACACCCCAGAATAATCCCTTTGATTTACATCCGGGAAAGAAGCGTGGTGGAATCTAAAGTAGAAGTTCTAGATAAGAAAGCAAAGCATTATGGATGCAACCCATCAAAGAATATATGGAAACAGGAGAAACACCAGAGGAAAAAAACGGAGGCCAGAAAGTTAATACAAGAGCACTAAATTCTCCCTAATCAACGGGGTACTTTATCGAAGGGGTTACTCAGTCCCCCTCTTAAGATGTCTAGTAGAAGAAGAGAGGCAAATTATGTGCTCAGGGAGATACATACGGGCATCTGCGGGAGCCACGCCGGAGGTCGCTCAATTACTTTCAAAGCCCTAAGACAAGGCTTCTACTGGCCGACTATGCACCAGGACGGTGTAGAAGTAGCCCGAAAGTGCGAAGGATGTCAGAAAAACGAAAATCTCCATCTCCCCCACCAACCGCCGAACAGTTAACTACGCTGCTCAGTCCCTGGCCGTTCGCCTAGTGGGGACTAGACATCATTGGGCCAATGCCACAGGGGAAAGGGCAGGCAAAATACGCCATCGTAGCCATAGACTATTTCACCAAATGGGTGGAGGCAGAGCCATATCCACCATAACGGAGAAAAAAGCCACTGAATTCCTGAGGAAAAATATCGTCTGCCGATTTGGGATTCCCCGAGCCATTATCACTAACAACGGGAAGCAGTTTGACAACAAAGGTTTCAGAAAACTCTGCGAGGACCTCCAAATTGCCCTAAGGTTCGCCACGCCAGCCCATCCCAAATCGAACGGACAAGTCGAAGCGACAAACAAAACCATCAAGGCTAACCTGAAAGCTCGGCTTGGATCCAGCAAAGGCCTATGGGTCGAGGAACTACCAGAAGTACTATGGGCACACCGGACAACCTATAAGGATTCCACGAGAGAACCCCGTTCTCCTTAGCATACGGATATGAAGCTGTCATCCCGGCAGAGATCGGGGTGACCTCCCACAGGGTTCAGCACTACGAGAGTAAACAGAATGAAGGACTTATCAGAAACCACCTCGACCTGATAGAAGAGAAGAGAGAGAGATCGGCCATAAAAACAGCAATCTACCAGCAAAGGATGGCCCGCTTCTACAATAAAAGGATTCGGACACGCACCTTCATCCCGGGCGACCTGGTACTAAGAAAGGTCACCCTAAATACTCGAAAGCCAGAGGAAGTCTCCTTGGGCGCCAAATGGGAGGGGCCCTACAAGGTGGTAAAAGTGGTGAAGCCAGGAGTGTACATCCTAGAGCGGCTGGATGGCACAAGATTAAAAAAGCCATGGAACGCCGAGATGTTGAGAAAATACTTCCAGTAAACTTTCCCTTCCTCCTATCTGTTTACAGCAAACAAAAAAGGGACAGGAATTCAAATACAGAGCCTCTCTCAAAATGACCCACAGAGAGTTGTAAAGAATGGCAGTATGTCCCCGAGTATGAATAAAAACTTTATTTTTTCCAAACATTACGAAACCGTAATCAAAAAACTCAGGGACATGCTCACAACGACGATCCAAAGCTAAAAAACACGAAAACTCGCAACTACCCGACCACAGCTACCACCATAAAAGTGCACAAAGTCACACCAGAATCATTCGACTTCATACAAAAAGTCAAAGAAACATACATCTGTGAAGAAGCATAACATAAGGACGGATATGCACTTAATGTTTCAATCGGCTTGAGACTGGATTACGTTCCGCCGAGGCCACTGGATTAATCGGCTCGGGGCTGGATTTCGTTCCGCCGAGGCCGCTGGATTAATCGGCTCGGGGCTGGATTTCGTTCCGCCGAGACCGCATGGTTATCCAGCTCGGGGTCGGGTTACGCCCCACCGAGTCATGCTCATCGGTCTGGGGACGGGATATTCCCCCAGAACCAAGTGTCTCTCTTAGCTCGAGGTCCTCGGAAATATTCAGGGACATACTCGATGCATAGGATCATGAGAAGCATAGCACGGGGAGGGATGTTACCCCTGTGGCGATTGCCTACTCCAGTGTTACCGGACATAAGGAAGAATACGCCCTTAATGTGTCGAGCACTCTTTGATCCTCACGTACCCGATGTAATGGATCCGTGGGAAAGCATAGCACAGGGGATAATGATGCCCCCGTGACAATTGCTAGCTCCAGTGATGTCGGACCTAAGGAGGAATGTGCCCTTAGTATCCCGGACACTCTTTGATCCATTCATCATCCGGATCCGCGAGAGACACAAGCAGGGATACGTTATCCCCTGTGGCGTGTGCTTGCTCCAGCGTGGTAAGGAGGAGCCCTCATACAATACACAGGCCCCCAGTGAACCGACGTGTAGAGGATGTGCCCTCACCATTCAAACGCTCTACTGATCCGAATCCTGGTTCGCCGGGACACTGAATTGAAAGATTCAGAATTATCTTTTGGAGACCTCGGGCAGGACGCTGTTTTGAGGCATCCATGTTGTTGTTTATGCTTGCAAAAACGTTTTTGTTTTGGGATAGGTGCTGAGTCACCCCCCTTTTGATTTTATTTTCCAGAATCTTGTTTTTTGTTTTTCACCGTGGTCTGACAGGGACGCCCATGCCAGATTCGGTAGGGCTACAAAGGTTGATTCACTTCCCTTCTGAATAAGTCCCAGGGATTAATCGCTCGGGGCTGGATTACATTCCGCCGAGGCTACTTCGTAGTCGGCTCGGGGCTGGATTTCGTTCCGCCGAGACCACTTGGTTATTCAGCTCGGGGTCGGGTTACGTCCCACCGAGTCGGCTTCTTTGGACTGGGGAGGTAACATTCCCCCAGAGCCCAAGTCTTTCATTCAGCTCGGGGTCGGGTTACGTCCCACCGAGTCAGCTTCTTTGGACTGGGGAGGTAACATTCCCCCAGAGCCAAGTCTTTCACACTCAGCTCGGGGTCGGGTTACGTCCCACCGAGTCAGTCTTCTTTGGATTGAGGAGGTAACATTCCCCCAGAGCCAAGTGTCTCACTCAGCTCGGGGTCGGGTTATGCCCCTCCGGCTCATGTTAACCCCAAGGGTCTCAAAGTGTTCGGATAACAGGAAGCATAAAGAAAAAGAGAAAGAGATAAGAAAGACACATAAATATATATACTATGTCAAAATACAGTTTTGAATGTTATTACAAAAAGTTAAAGTGTACACAGGGCCCCGGTCGGGTTACCCTTTCTCATTCAGCCCGCACAGGGGCAGGAATTTCTTCCTCAGCTAGCTCAGACAGCGGGAGGATCGGCTCGACCTCAGGAGGAAAACTGCGGCTTCAACCTCGGCAGCATGAGAGACCTCTACGTCAGGAATGGGATGAGGGATCTCAAGGCAGTCCCCGCCGGGGGCAGGAACATCAGGTCGTCCTTCTTGGGAAGCCCCGGAAGCCGAACAACCGAAATCGGGTCGGGATCCATCACCTCCTCGGAGGAGGAGGGAGCCATTTCTGGAACTCCTCCTCGGAGATCTCCCCCTTGCAGAAACCGATGGCCGCGTAATAGGATCCATGTTCAGACTTGGCAGTACCATCGGTATTAGTTCAGCACAGTCACCAACCCCCTCAAGGCGGATGGCATCCTTCTCGGCCTCAAGATCGGCCTCTCTCTCCTCAAGATCGGCCTCTTTCCTCTCAAGATCATCCCGGTCCCGTGCCATCTGTTCGTCCTTGGCCTTCAGTTTGACTTCAACACTTGACACCTTCCCTTTCAAAACACCGATCTCAGATTGGGCAGCCTTCAAATCCTCCCTAGCAGAGTCGGCAAGTTTTCGCTCCAACGCGGCAACAGCCTTAAGAGCTTTGTTTGTTTTGAAGTTCTCAATTGCAGTCGATTCGAGGTTCTTTATCACCTCCTCCCGATCGGCCAGTTTAGCTTCCACTTCTGTAAGGCGATTCTGAAGTATCTGGGCCTGACCACCCTCGGACAATAGACTCAGAAGGAGGTCCTTATTCTTGGCCAGGAGGTAAGTAGCCTACAAAAACAAAAAAGCCAAGATATAAGATAAAGAAGACCGAGAACCGAAATCAGAAAGAAGAGGAGTAAAACTACCTTTGCCATTTGAGAGCTCATCTCGGTCACCAAAGCTTCGGGAGAGATATCCTCATATCTCGAAACCTCCCCCCGGGGGAATCACCTCGGCCAATTCATTAAAAGCCGGCACTAGATGGGAAGTAGCCTCCCGGATGCTTCTCCCAAATCATCCACCCCGAGGATCACGGAACCTTTTCGCTTCTTAGAGGAGTCCTCAGACGATTTTTTTTCCCCCGACGGGCGTCTTTCTTCTTGCCTCGCACAGGCTCCTCCTCCTCTTGAACCAAATCAGTTTCCTCTGACCCGAACTGGCGCCTCCTCTTCCTAAAAGACTTCGGCGGACTGACAAGACGAGCAGACTCTGATGACGGCGCACCGGAAGGAGAAGATAGACCTCGAGCAGCCGGCTGAACCTTCCCCTGAGATCCCCTCCCAGCTTCAACAGATTCAGGATGTGCTCGGGAGGTTCCAGCATCAGCACGGCCGGCTTTCTTCATGGTACCACCAGCCACTTCTCGAGATACTTTGGTCTCTTCGACATACCTGCAAAGAACATAGACAGAAGCAAGGTTCAGACATCTACCTTAACGATGAATAAGCAAGGAACCAGCTAAAAAACCAACAGACATCTACCTATCCGACCCGAAACCTTGGGAGGAGCGGTCCGAATAAGACCCGACCCAACAAAAGCTGCATCATTAACCAACTCCCTCCAGTGGGCAGCATACCCCCGAGCCCAATATACCCGCCTCCGGCCTCCGACCTGACGAAACCTTGGGAGCATCCCGCCAACAAGCTGGGAGAGAACCAGAGAAGTTAGAAACCTAAGAAACTAAGAACGGGAATAAGAAAAAAAGCGGTATTAAACTCCTAACCTCCCGCCCTGAAGATATCCGGAACCGAGACGTCCTCCTCAAACGATCTCAGGACCCGACCCCAATCCCCAGTAGCCCAGAACCAAAGATCCTTGAAATTCTTGTTAGAGTCGAGGAGTTTTTGGACAACGTTGGACGAACTCTCATAAGCAGAGAGGTAATACCAACCGTGGTGAGTCTTTGGGTTGGACTTCAAACGATATAACCTTTTCACCTCTTCCAAAGAAGGTACACCTAAACCTGCCCGGTGCCAAACCACATATATGCCGGCCAGAATCCTCCAACTATTTAAACTCAATTGACAGGGGGCAATCTCCATCTCGGCCAGCATCCAAGCAAAATAACGTTGCACAGCGGCAGCCGTAGCCCACACTCGAAAAAGGCAGGAAGAAGTGCCACCGAGCCCTCGTCAGGTTGACTAGCGCGATCCATCGGGCCGGGAACTTCAAGGGCGATATCTATCGGAATATCATATCGCTGTCGAAGTAGTGCAAGGTCATCTTCAGTTATCTTAGAAGGACGGTTCATATCCAGAGCCGAGGAGCCAAGATCACCGGGCTCTGGATCCTTCCGGGGAACCCTTTGATGGTAGGAATCTTGATCGATCTCAGAAGGAGTAGGGGTAGTATCAAGGTCCTCTACACTGGGTGCCCCCGAGCCCGAGGAGAGCTCTTCAGCAGGGGGAGTTGAGGTTTAGCAGGATTTTCATCAAGGGGAGACCTGTTGTCAGACATCCCTGACATCCGGAAACAAAGAAGGAAGGGAAAGTCAGTCTATAACTAAGAAAACTACTCAGGTTTCTCCCGTCTCAGCTAAACAGGTGGGTTCTAAAAGTGCCCTAAAGCAAAATCCAACAAAGCCTTAAGTCATTCCCTAGCAACATTAAAAAAAACAGCAAAATTCACAACACAAAAGGGGAGAGGTCGTTCAGAAAGACTTACTTGTTCTTCTCAGAAAAACCGGAGGTTGCGCAGTACGGTTTTTGCCCGTTCTCTATAATCGCAGCAGAGAAAAAGAAAGCCCGCGGTTGAGTTCCGAGAACACGGAGTCGAGCAAGTCACAGAGAAATTTGCAGGAAAGAAGAAGAAATTGCCGAAAAATATTGAACAGTGAAAGCCTCGTCTTCTTATAGTCATGGCCAAGACGCTCGTGGCCGTTAGATCAAAAGGAGGAACCTGATGAACGCCAAGTGTCGACTGCAAAAGAGTTCTGCCAAAATTAAACAGACGGTTGAGATCAGCGCACTGTAAAGACGCCTCTACACGGTCGATTCACTTCCTTTGTGGCGGGAACCCGGCGGATGTTTGACAAGTGTCGAACTTAGAAGAAACCCTAAAGATGATTTGATAGGCATTTAAACGGACGTGACTGTCGCGCGTCTCAAGAAAAGGCGTTTGGAAAGAGGCGACGAAACATTTCTCAACACCGGGTCGACCGCCAACAAAGTAAATCAGCACACCATCTCTATATAGTTCCCGGCACCAACTTGCACACTCGTTGGAACCGAGAACTAGGGGACAGATGTTGATGGTGTTTTCAGGCATTAAGATATTTAAAGCAGCGCGGCGAGGACAGAAGGGTAATTCCTACCATTAGGAGAAATCATTAAGGCCGACCCGACCACATTAATGATCCAAGCACCTTCCGGTTTCAGACCAACCACACAGATATATACCGAGCACTTTGTGACCGGCTACCGATCACTTGGGGTCAGATAGCCGGGCACTATCAGGTCGACAGCATCATTCTCAGCATAAAGGATTGTCATGACCGACCTCATAAAGACCGACCAGATGGCGAGACACGCTCAAGATGACGACACCCTATTCTTGCAGATAGGATAAACAAATCATCCTACTCCCACAAGGAAATGAAGTCAGAATACAACAAGGAATGAGAAAAGAGAAAGCAACGTTGGATTAGAAATCCTCACAAGAAGAGAAGACTAAGTTCAACTAGGATTTCTTATGCAAATAGGAGTCTGATTTCTGTACTATTATAAATAGGAGGGCAGAGTATGTGTAAAGGGCATCAAAAAATTAGGGATCAGAATCATCAAGCTCTGACTTGTAAACACAAAAGACCTGAGAAGCGTATTGGAGCAATAAAAGTACCATCCTCTTTGTGCCCGTGGACGTAGGTCGGATCCAAATCCGCCGAACCACGTTAAATCTCTTTGTCGATTGGCGTATTATTTGTCTTTTGCTAAGTTTGCTTTTGGTCCCCCATAACCAAACAAATTCACTATTGAAGGAGGATTCCCTCGAAGGTGATATTCCCGTATTGCCCCGAGACCAAAATCCACCGTCAACAGTGTTAATTAATTATGTATATATAAAACTTTTATTAATTAAAAATTGCATAAGTTTTGCTATAAATAACAAGCTTTAAGAAGGTTTTAATTACAAGGAAAAATACAAGCAAATTCTTAGAGAAATTAGCCTAAGTTAGAGAAGTGTTTAGAGAAGCTTGTGATGTCTCTACAACATTTCATCTAGGAGAAATCAAGATTGGATCTTAAAGTGAAACTTGCTAGCATTGGAAATTAAGATTGTATCTTGAAGTCAAGCTTACACACCTTGGAAGTTCTCCAACCATTTCAACAAAGTAGAAGTAGATTGGATCTTGTATCAAGCTTGCTAAGTAAGTTTGAACTTCTCTTAAGTTATTAAATATTTTGTATTAGATGCATGATCACATAGCTTAATATTGAAATAAGGCTAATAAATTGTGTTAGGATGCTTTGGAAGTATAAACACAATATACTTGTAATTTGGTCAATATTTATGTTAGACATAAACATAAATAAGTGTTTGAAACTCTAGATTAAAGCTTAGAGCTATGACTACCATTCTAGAATCATTTGACCACCTTTGGGTGACCTAGAATTGTTCACGAGACATTTCTTATTGGGATTTTAATTTGGTTTGCGTGTTGGATTGAAAATTTACGCAAATGCGTATTTATAATAAATTTATATTTTTGTAAAAATATTTGATATTTTGAAAAACTTGATTTTTATTCTATAACACGTGTTGATGTTGGTTTTGATGTTAAAAATTAATTTTGGATGCTTTTGAGGTGTTTAGGGAAGTTCAGAAGAAATTAGCTGAAGGAAAGTGAAGTAAAAGCAATGAAAAAAAAAGGAGTCAAACCTGTATGCTACAGTGCGCGCTTGCACGCGTCATTGACGCAGGCTGTTTTTTTGTTTTCGCTCGCTCTTGAGCTTCCGGACTCCGATTCAGTCCCGATTTTTTCCTATACACTTGTAATGGAAAATAGTATTTCATTAAATAATTTAAAATTACACTCATACTTGATATTCATGGGTTAGACCCATTTCCACTGTCTGGGGCACCGATCTGACCCTAGGGGTTCCACAACGGCCCCAATAAATTAGGGAAGAGAGCCTAGGCAATAATGGCTTAATAACGTGGCTGACGTCATGAGTTGGTGTAATAAAATAATTTGACCTAGTATATAAAGGGGTTGAAGGTTCATTGTTAATGGTTGGTCAATTTTATTCTAAGCACTCTTGCAACCTGTAATAGAGAGAAAATAATCATGTGTTAGAGATAGAGAAGAAGAGGTCGGTTGACCCGAGGTGGTGATAAAAATGCTTATTCCTTTTGTGTCCGTGAACGTAGGTTGGATCCATTCTGCCGAACTACGTTAAATCATATGTGTTGTCAGTGTGTTTTCTCATTTTTCCGCTAAGTTTGCATTTGGTTCTCAACAAACTAAACAAATTCTCAGTTGAGTAAGGTTTGTTTGAGAAATGATTTTCCCGAATTATCTCTGAAACGACTCGTCCAACACAAAAGGTGGAGAATTATTGAGATTGAGCTTGAGCACAACCACTTGATTAGGTCTTGGCACCAAAAGAACATTGCAGTTAGATAGTGAGTTAGGCTGCTTCGAAAAGATTAAAAGGATATAATTAAAATAAATAAAATATTTTTCCACTAGATGGAAGTTAATTATAGCGATGTTTTAATATCATTTTACTCGATCTGAAATTATCTTCTCATTAAATTCAATAAAATTCGAGTCTCATTATCAATGTGAACGCCGTTAACCGTAAATTTGTATAATAATAATAATAATAATATAATAATAATAATAGATGACATAAGAGTGTTAATCTCTTTCCTTTTCACCCTTGCACGCTAATACAGTTACCTACACTAAACTCTATTTAAACCGCATTTCATTTCCCCTCTTCGCCTTTGGCACGATATTCACCATTCCAAAACCTAAAGGTCAGTTAGATCTCTAAATCCAATTTTTCTGTTGGTTTCCCAAGAAAATCTAGGAAAATAAACAATTATTGTTAGTGTTTATAGTTAGTTATGGCTGTAATATGAAATGTTGCTTCTTTCATCTCGAAATGTAAATCTTCGAAGAATTTGGTTTTAGAATTGTGTTTGTTTTAAAGTTTACCGATCTCCTGTATCTGTATGTGTTACATGAGGTCATGCTTGGTTTCATTTTGATTTTCATAAATAATTATTACAATTGAGGAGTAGGGGTAAGGCCCTTTTGGCTACAACAAATATGCTGCATCACATTTGTTCAGCTGTCTTGTATATTTGTCCAATCTTCTATCTGCGTAAAATCTTCGAAGAATTTGGTTTAGTTTGTTTTAAAGTTACCAATCTCCTGCATCTGTATGTGTTACATGAGGTCATGCTTGGTTTCATTTTGATTTTCATAATAATTATTACAATTGAGGAGTAGGGGGTAAGGCCCTTTGTGCTACAACAAATATGCTGCATCACATTTGTTCAGCTGTCTTGTATATTTGTCCGCAATCTTCTATCTGCGTAAAATCTTCGAAGAATTTGGTTTTAGTTTGTTTTAAAGTTTACCAATCTCCTGTATCTGTATGTGTTACATGAGGTCATGCTTGGTTTCATTTTGATTTTCATAAATAATTATTACAATTGAGGAGTAGGGGGTAAGGCCCTTTGTGCTACAACAAATATGCTGCATCACATTGTTCAGCTGTCTTGTATATTTGTCCGCAATCTTCTATCTGCGTAAATTCTTCTGTACGGTGCACTGCTCTAAACATTTCCCCAGTTAAGGGAAAAAGTATGGCTTCTTTTGAATTTGAAATTCTCTGCTATCCTGCAATTTTGGTTTATATGATCACCGTATGATATTTTTTCTTATCGATATTCCCCATTACTCTAATTCTTTCTCCTTGCTTGCAGACTGAGAGATGAAGTTCAAGGCATTTCTCACAGAGAATGGGGTAATCTCTTAGAAAAGAGATTCCTGCCTGCCCTAGACAAATGGGGAAGACATGCCACCTCTTCCTTTCAAGAGAGAAAGCTTTCTTCCTCCACAACCTTCTCAGTGGTGTGGGATTCAGTCTATTGCTCAGTTTCACAAGGAAGTTATCTTTGATGATTACCGCGCATCTCAAGTCAGAATGAGGACCGAATCGCCTTTTCCATAGACATATCACTTCTCCAGCGTGCTGTTCGGAGCAGTGTCAGTATTTGTTCTGATTTGGTGCCGGTGGATCCACTGCCAATCGCCTCCAAATAAAATTGGTGAAGAAGTTACCTCCAAATTGTACTCAACCAATGCCTTTCCTTACCTTTGAAACCAAGGGGTATAAGTCTGCAGTAATCCAAGATGTTCCTATTTCAAAACCATTGTCGAGGGCTCAAGTTCTCGAACTTGAAACTGCTTTAGATATGGCTCAAGATTTACCTCCGACTCTGGTTCAGGTTCCTGATTTGAATCAGTTGCAGAATTTCGTAGACCGGATGAAGCATGTTGGTGATTTGTTAAATGTTTCCATAAGCAAGCATGGGGATCTCCATGTACAAATTTCAACAACCCTGATCACACTTGGTGCTGAGTTTAGAAAATTGTTGGTTATTGGAGAGCAAGCTGTAGCTCCATCTGAGGACCAAAATTTGAGTGCTCAGACTCGATCAGATAGGGCAGTATCCAGGGGGGATGCTCAGTCTGTGCAAGTGAGCGTCAAGCACTTTTCCAAAAGCCTCCAGTGTCACCTGGCAAAGCCAGATTGTGCATTCTATGGGATTGCTCCACAGGGTGCTTGCTTGATAGTGATGTTCCAGTTTTTGGTTCCTGGTACACTTCAAACGGATAAATCAATCAGTCTACATTGCAGGCTCCCAGTGCTCGACCCAGGTTCTTAGTCGAACAATTAACCATCTACGGGTAAGGCTCTAGCCTCAGTGAATGGAGTACTATGTCAATTTGATCCTTTTGAATGGAGTATTTGCAATGTATAGTTGTAGGTCGTTATCCGACTTTTACTGTGGAAAAGCTGTTAGACTATGTAGCTCATTTTCTTCTTGATCTCTCTGATTTAACAATTAACATGCTGGATTATGCAAGTGTTAGTCATGAGATGACCAAATCTAGGGAAAGTTTCCTGCTTGAATCTATGTAAATGTGTGCCCTTGAGAGCTTCAAGTTTTGATTCTTAGGACAAGTCACTCTCTACCCTTGCTGTCGAAAAATATAATGGCCCCTGTTAGGATTTAAGGCAAGGCATCCCATTTCCACAGGGGGAGTGACGTGGCTCTTTTTGTGTCTTGACTTCGCTCCGTTTGGTATAGATTTTCAAATAAAACTAGTCAGGAGCCCGCCACGATGA
>SKCR01012156.1:0-31448 GCA_019454045.1 Zanthoxylum bungeanum
CAGATGGCAAAGTTTATAGCTCGGACATCATTTGTTGGTATGGTATGTCGCATCATGTAGTGACAGACAACAGAGTTCAGTTTCAAGGAGAGACGAAGGCAATGTTGCAGAGGTATGGGATAGGCCACCACAAGTCGTCACCGTACAGGCCGCAGGAAAATGGGGCAGTTGAGGTAGCCAACAAGACTATAAAGACAATTCTAGCCAAAATGACAGAAAATTGCAGAGATTGGGCCGAGAAATTACCATATGCTTTGTGGGGGTACAGAACATCAGTAAGAACAGTAACATGGGCCACACCTTACTCTTTGGTCTATGGAATGGAAGCAGTATTGCCAGTAGAAGTGGAAATACAGTCTATGAGGGTATTAGCAGAGGCAGAATTACCGGAACGGGAATGGGCCGCACAGAGGTTTGATCAGTTAGCACTATTGGATGAGAAGAGAACGAAGTCTTTGTATCATATGCAGTTGTATCAGAAGAGACTAGCTCGGGCATTCAACAAGAAAGTGCGTCCTACCAAGATCAGAAAGGGTGATTTGGTACTTAAACAGTCGAGGCGTCGACGACAGATCCGAGAGGAAAATTCAGACCTAACTGGGAAGGACCTTACATAGTGCGGAAGGTAATGGGAAATGGAGCAGTGAAGCTATCAGACTTGGAAGGAAACGAGTTCACCGAGCCGATCAACGTAGACAGATTAAAGCAATACTTTGCCTGAGGGGGAGAAGACCGAGCAGTTACCACGGGAATTAGCAGAAGACCTAACCCAACGAATAAGAAAATCATTCATGCATACACGTAACATTGCATTCTCTTCGTGTTTGTTTCTGTTTTGTGTTCGCAGGTTCAAAGAAAGGAGAAAGCGGTATAAATGAGCCAAGCAGCATCAATGCAATTTCAGTTTTTGGGATGAGTCCCAAGGGGCGAGGCCCATATCAGCTTGGGGGCGAGGCCCATATCATGTCATCTCCGGGTATGGAGACACATCATCAGTTCGAGGGTGAGGTCCCTATGGTCAGCGGTGTTGGGTCGAGTTGCCCAGGGTCGAGGTGCCCCCGTTGTCGGTTGTAGTTCTGGGTCAAGGTACCCAGGGTCGAGGTACCCACTACATCATCAGTTCAAGGGCGAGGTCCCTATGGTCAGCGGTGTTAGGTCGAGGTGCCCAGGGTCGAGGTGCCCCCGTTTTCAGTTGTAGTTCCGGGTCGAGGTGCCCAGGGTCGAGGTACCCACTACATCATCAGTTCGAGGGCGAGGTCCCTATTGTCAGTGGTATTGGGTCGAGGTGCCCCCATTGTCGGTTGCAGTTATTGGGATGCGTCCCAGAATCGAGGTCCGCTGCAGCACCAACTCAGCTCGAGGCAGCAGCCGAGCCAGGTAAGTGAAAATGCATTGCATAACTTTGATAGGATTGTTCAAAGCCACACACTACACAAGTCCCATCAAAGTGGGGGCTACTGTAGGCATTGCATTTTCGCAAGTGAAACCCGATGATGAGTCTCAGTTGGAGGCACTACCTTTTTAGCTAAGGATATTGCGGGAAATGGAGGTCGGAAGGGGAAATTCAGAATAAGTACGTCATCAAGTTCATTTCACAAGTTCACTGTCTTCGTTAGTGCTGCGTTCGTTACTTTGTTCGAACGTCAGGCAGATTGTGGACGTTCGTGTAGCGTTCGAATTGGCGTTCGAACGGCGTTGGTGTTTCTGGTTTTGCTGCTAGCCTCGCACCCCAGCCCAATTAGCCCCCCAAAGCCCATAAAACACATCCCAATTAAAAAAACACATTTAAAACACATGGGAAATTAAATTAATATATAAATAAAATAATTAAACCATTTACCAATTAAATAAAACACAAAATATAATCATGCCTAATTTAAGATAAATCAATATATTAACTCCTAACTAAACAAATCACATACTAAATTAAAAAAATGTCATGCCTAACTAAAATCAATCATAACAATTAAAGATATTGACTTCCTAATCTAAACAAATTTTGTCCCCCATCAAATCCCTTGCTTTCCTTGTCTAACACCAAATCATATCTCTCTTTAATGCCAAAATCCCTTCCTTGTGAGACAAGGTAGAGCCCTACCCATTCTCTATATAAACAACCCCTAACCAAGACATGCACTCCTCTAGCTCATACAGATAACTCACACAAAAATCACAACACAAAGAGCCTTAGCCACTCACGGCAATAGCAACAGGAAGAACACAAACAATTCCCTTCATCTCCTCCACTCCATAACCGAAAATAGCACCCCCTAAACCTCTACCCATCACCGAAAATCTCCCACATACAGCAGCCCTCCATCACCGAAAATATACCTCCAAATAGCAGCCCAAACACACCCCAAACACCCTTTGAAACACACCTGGACAGCAGCCCAAACCACTCCTAAAACAGTCCCTAAAATCCCTTAAAATAGTAACATAAACTGCACTTATAATCCTTGAAATAACCACACAAAACTACACTAAAAACCACGAAAAACACTCGAAATAGTTCGTTGAAACGTCAAAACAGGTGACCTGAACAGTAAGTAGCAAAACAGAGACCGAATAGCAGCAGAGCAGAGACCGAACAGCAGCAGAACGGAGACTGAACAGCAGGAGAACGGAGACCGAATGGCAAGCAAAACAGCAAAACAATGAGCTAGGACGCTAAACCAGTGAACCGGAGAAGTTGAGGAGCTGTACCTTTCCGACGTCCGTGAAACGCAAGCCCAAAAGTTGGCAAAAAGGTTAGACCTGAGGGTACTTTCCACACTCATCTTTATTTGATTTTTGTTATTTATTTTTACTGTATTTCAATTATTTGTTGAATCTTGTGTGTGTATGATGCGAGTTGTGGGTATTGGATGAATGAAAGAGTGTCGTCTCTTGTGGTATATAGGATGGAAACCCAGACGTAAATTCCGTAGCCGAATCCGAATGGACGGTAGTGCGGTCTGTACTTGGGATACAACTCCATGTACCGCTTGAGTAAACGACACCTTCTTTTGTTTCATGTTGCTTTGATTTATTTATTTATTTTTCGTCACTTGAATTCTGCATGTTGCTTATTTATGTATGATTCAATCGAGCGCATGGGCTTAGTAAGTGGAATGAAATATCCCCTATGGGGGGGGGGGTTAAAGCCCCTTACCACGATGCTTCACCGCACCGGTTGATGTGTGTTCGGTTGAATGCAAGATACGTTCAATCGGACATACTACGTTTGATATTATTGCTTTTAATTCTTTGTATGTATGATTCAATCGAGCGCATGGGCTTAGTAAGTGGAATGTGAGATCCCCTATGGGGAGGGGTTAAAGCCCCTTACCACGATGCTTCGCCGCACCGGTTGATGTGTGTTCGGTTGAATGCAAGATACGTTCAATCGGGCATACTATGTTTGATATTATTTCTTTTAATTCTTTGTATGTATGATTCAATCGAGCGCATGGGCTTAGTAAGTGGAATGTGAGATCCCCTATGGGGAGGGGTTAAAGCCCCTTACCACGATGCTTCGCCGCACCGGTTGATGTGTGTTCGGTTGAATGCAAGATACATTCAATCAGGCATACTATGTTTGATATTATTGCTTTTAATTCTTTGTATGTATGATTCAATCGAGCGCATGAGCTTAGTAAGTGGAATGTGAGATCCCTTATGGGGAGGGGTTGAAGCCCCTTACAACGATGCTTCGCCGTGCCAGTTGATGTGTGTTCGGTTGAATGCAAGGTACGTTTAATCGGACATACTGAGCTTGACATTGTTGTCTTTATTCTTTGTGTTGCATGGATCAGGTCTGGTTCCGTTCGAAAGCGTTCTCGAACACTACACGAACGCGAACCTTCTATTTACCGTTCGAACGAGTTCTCGAACGCTACGCGAACGCACACGTACTTTCTTAGTCTCATCATCCATCAGGTCTGGTTCCGTTCGAACACGTTATCGAACGCTGTACGAATGCTAACCTTCTGTTTACCGTTCGAACGCGTTCTCGAACGCTACACGAACGCACATGCACTTTCTTAGTCTCATCATGCATCAGGTCTGGTTTCGTTCGAACGCGTTCTCGAACGCTACATGAACGCGAACCTTCTGTTTACCGTTCGAACGCATTTTCAAACGCTACGCAAATGCGCACCCACTGAACTGAGCCCTTTTCATCAGATTTCATACATAGTTTTCCTAGTAGCTATCCCCACATGTATGAATACAATGTGTTTAATGTATTACAATTCATATACCTATGTCATGATAAAATTTGAGTATTATTTCTTGTGGTATATCGGATGGAAACCCAGACATAAATTCCGTAGCCGATTCCGAATGGACGGTAGTACGGTCTGTACTTTGGATACAATTCCACGTACCACTTGAGAAGGTGCTCACATGTATGCTTGTGTGGTTAGTATGTGTGCTTGTGTTTTCTTGAATATAATATGCCAATGAAGTTGTATGTTTGTCGCTCCTTTGATGTACTTCCAAGCATGCAATCTTAGATGTGAAATATATGTGTAAGTTTTATTTTATACATGTGAATTTAGAAGCATGATACTCTTGGAAATAAGTGCTACTTAAGCCTGATTAAATTATTACATAAATCCTTTCATTACAAGTGGCATGAGTAAGGGACCATTCCGAACCCAACGGTTTGAGGTTTTCCCTTGCGAGGGGTGAGTGCGGCCTTAAATCTCATTTTCCCGGTTCACACCGGGTGGCGACTCCATTATTCTTCGGTTTAGTCCCCCGTGGCTACTCCGTACTCCCGACCGGGCCGCGAGCCCGGGACAGCATGCGTCGTCCAGATTCCGGTGTCCCACAGACCGTATAATAAAGATTGCCATTTTATTAATTAATGAAAAATATTACAAATACATGTACATATAGCCCATCCACAAGTTGGGTATAGGGCATATCCCTAACATCATAATGGTATATGGTTTCATTCAAAACGAAGATAATTATTGTGTATATAAGAGGGTTAGTGGGAGCGCACTGACAATCATTGTCCTTATGTTGATGATGTATTGCTTCTCGGCAATAACATTCCCATACTATAATCGGTGAAAGCTTGGCTTTCATGAAATTCTCCATGAAAATCCTGGGAGAAGCAGGCTTTATTCTAGGAATAAATATCTACTGGGATAGATCTAGAAAGCTGCTGACACTCTCCCAAAGCTCGTATATTATGAAAATGTACGCGACCTGATGTCTCATATGCTTTAAGCATATGTAGACGCAATCAGGCCAATCCATGTGATAGTCACTGGATAGAAGTAAAGAACATCCTTGAGTATCTTGGATGAACTAAGGATGCTTTCTGAGAATATGGGAAAGGAGAACTTGAGGTGACTGGGTTCACCGCTGCAAGTTTCCAAACCCATAAAATGAATGTAAGTTGCAATAAGCGTACATATTTAGTTTGAATAACAGAAAAGTGAGCTGGAAATCTTCTAAGCAAGATATTGTTGCCGATTAAACAATAAAAGTGGAATATTACTGAAGCTGAGGCAGCAAAAGAAGCAATTTGGATCTATAAATTCCTAATTGGATTAGGAGTAGTTCTGTTAGCAGCTGAGATGGGCTACAAGACAGGCTAAAGAACCGCGGTCTCATCCATGATCCAAGTATATACTTCAACTATTTCATCTGATTCGTTAGATCATACATCGTGGCGATGTGATGATCGAATAAATCACATCAGATGATAACCTTGCAAATCCACTAACGAAGGTTATTTCTCAGTAGACGTTTGAGCGACCCGTACATAGTTCAGGTGTTGGACACTTGAGTGATTGAAGATAGGCCAAATGGGAGATTGTTGGATAATTATGACCAATAACATCACTACTTTGTAAAGAAGATGGTGTTCTTGTACAAAATTAACTATGTGACAAAGAAAATTGCTCTTTTATCATTTGTAATTGGATTACCTGGATATATAAATGATAAAGTCCATATGATTAGTACTAGATTAATAAGATATGAAACAATATTAATCAACGTAAGGTTTAATCATTAAATATCCCTAGTCGTAGTATTATCGAGACTGGACATCGATAATGCGGAATAGGCTAGTATTACACTTGTGCGCATTATGGAAGCTTAACGACATAGTTCTCATATATTTGGATATTGGATAATCATGCAAGTGTGATAGGAGGTTCTATTTGCCGATAGTATGGGAATAGCTTCACTCTGGATAGACCCCTCGGAATCCCATTGGTAGTATGACTATGTGTATATGGGAATCAGAATCAGGGTAGGTGTATATGGTCTTAACCTAAGACTTGCATCGCTAATACTTGCGACAATCAGTATACTTTGGTTTTGGTCGTCCGGGGCTTTAACAGGTTTTGTGTACGCCTCTTCTGGGTATACTGAGAATCGTAGTGTATTGGATGTGATGTCAAGATGGAAGTATCACTTCTGTCATATGGAGATGATGATCACGCATGGATACAGAACTGGTACTCTATAGTTCTATTGCCATCGGGAAAGTATGACTAGGTCATGACTTTCCGATCATAAAGAGACTAGTTACTAGTGATCCGATATATGCTTCGTACGGGGCAGACATAAATCCAGCCCTAGGCCTAGCATGTGACATCCGATACTGGATCGTAATACGCAATACTATGTATACTACACCTGATATAGATTGTATATTCCTTAAAAGAATATTTATGGAGAATTGGGTAGGCACAATGCTTTGCTAGAAGCCAACCATGTCTTGTAAATTGGTAAGAACGTGGTACCGGGTACGCACATATTCGGATAGTCCGATGACCGTATTTACTGTCAACATATCCAGGGATCTCATGATATTTGACTCGAACAGAATTAATCTGAGATTAATTATGAGAGAGAGAAAATTAATCTGGGATTAATTACGACAAGAATTTATCTGGGATAAAATTCGGATAGAAGAGAGAGAACGATTAATTTGGAATTAATCGATTAAATAATATATTTGATATATTAAATGAAATCGGAATTAAAATTGGATTTTAATTCGGGCAAACGAATTAATTTAGAATTAATTCGCAAGCGACTTTCATAATAATTTTGCTAGGCATTATTATTTATTTAAATTAGATTTAATTACGTCGCAACGGAAAATTCATTTATTCAGAATTAAAAAAACCCGGGCCCGAGCGAAGTTGCATGTTGGATTAGCCGACTTAAATTTTGAATTTAATAAGTGGTGGGACCCATTTGACTTCATCATTGATGGACTAATGATGAAGTTGAATTTTGCAAGTTAAAGGTTGAGTAAAAGACTTGGTTTACTTGTCATTTACACAAACCAATTCCAACACTCAACTCAAGTATTTAAACTAAGTCAATTTTAGAAATTGGCATGATTTTACTATTCACAGCAAAGAAAATTCTCTCTTCTCTTCATTGCCTGAAAAACGTGAGCTTCTCCCTCCATCTTCTTGAGTTTTGTTGCAAAACCAAGTGAGCTAGCACTCAAATGAGTTATATGAGGTGATAAGGAAACCCACCCTAGAGTCAAAATCAACAAAGCAAAGCTTGAAGCAACATCCATTGGAGCAATCTTGGAGATTTCTCAACTGATCATTGTGAGTATTTTCTGCAACTCTCTTTGATTATTCACACACGAATCACGCTTAGAGATCCTGTGGCATGTCTAGGACACTAACAATGGGGACATGTCGTGATGCGTAGACCTTGTGCTTCGCGACGCGAGATTTGTAGAAATTCATATTTTTTCATTTTTCGTCTGGTTTTTATCGTTTTAGCCCCGATTTGATTCCATTGAGTGCCGAAACATTATTTATCTGCAAAACAAACAAAAACACATCAAAACGTTCATAAAACCCGAGAAACAAAAAAAAATATTTGGTCAACAGGGCGGTAAATATTGATATATTTTCCGTTTATCATCGTTCTTTCGAATTTTCAACCTAGTGTGCTGCTCTAACTTTTGCCTAGGTTGCCCTTTCAGGTTTTCAACCTAGCAAGCTAACAATCTTTTCTTTTCATTTTTTCTTTCTTTTTTTCATTTTCATTTTCATTTTTTTTCCTTTTATTGAATGATGCATGCATGTTGTTTTTTTCCTCTTTCAGCTATAACTATACATTATACGAATGCAATTCTGAATATTATTTCATTAAAAATCAGTAGTACACGTATGGATACAATAATTGTTTTATCATGAAGGGTACCTCTGTCGTTATCTGTCCATTTCAGGTTTTTCGACTAACTATTTTTCTTTCGCTCACTTGTCCCTAAGTTTTCCTAAACGGTTTCCGACTTAACGGGATGGTCTAATTTCTAATTAGGCCGTCCTTTATGGATTTTCGACCTAATGAGATATTCTCTTATTTTATTTTCCCTATTTTTTTTATGCAAAATAGTTCTTCAGCCTGTCCAAATTGTTGGGTTCTGTGATCTCGTTTCCTTCCAAATCAGGCAATCGTACTACTTCGTTCTTCATGATATTTTTAACCAGATAAAGCCCTTCCCAATTGGGCCTGAATTTTTTCCTTGAGTATATTGCTAATAGCCTTGACTATTTTAGCACCAGATCTTGTTTCTTAATCCTGTTGGGCTTGACCTTTTTATTGAAACCTCGAGCTATTCTCTTTTGATATAGTTGTATGTGATAAAACGCCTTCATCATTCTCTCCTCTAACGGAGATAGCTGTTCAAATCAACTAGAAACACATTCTTGTTCGGGAAAGTCTGCCTCGACTATAACTCTTATTGACTGTACTTTTATCTCTACTGGAAGTACTGCTTCTATCCCGTACACCAAATAGTAGGGTGTAGCTCTTGTTACGGTTTTGACCAAAGATCTATACCTCCATATTGCGAATGATAACTTGTCTACCCATTTTTTGTAAGTTTCTATCATCTAAGCCAGGATCTTATTTAGAGTCTTATTGGCGGTCTCTATAGCCCCATTTTTCTACGGCCTATATTTTAAAGACTTGTAGTTCTCAATCCCGTACTTATGTAACATGGCATTGGTTTCTCCTTGAAATTGCACCATATTGTCTGCCACCACAAGGTGCGGCATTCCATATCAACTGATGATATTCCAGGCTATAAATTTTTCCATCTGTCTAGTTGTGACATTGCAAAAGTACTCATATTCAACCCATTTAGAAAAGTAGTAGATGACCACTATGATGGACGATGCCCATTGTAGGACACAGAAATCGGCGATGCTGTCCCAGGCTCACGGCCCGGTTGGGAGTACGGAGTAGCCCACTGGGGAACTAAATCGGAGAAATAAAATGGAGTCACCACCCAGTGTGAACTGGGAAATTATTTAAGGCCGCACTCACCCCTCTCAAGGGAAGACCTCAAACCGTTGGGTTCGGAATGGTCCCTTACTTATGCCACTTATAATGAATGGATTTGTGCAATAATCTAACCAAGTCTACGCAACATACATACGCAAGATAACCTACATCTAAGTTCGCATACAACTATATCTAAGTTTGCATATAACCTATATCTAAGTTTGCATGCATAAAAGTAAGTTGAATTATCGGCAAGCACACAATCTCATGGACACATTAAATTGATGAATATGGAAACATAAATAAATAATCTATTGTTTAAACATAAACATTGAAGAGATATAATTAAGCTCCTAGTGCGAAAGAAACGACTAAATCATGCATAAAAATAACATACTAAACAACTAAATCATGCATAAAAATAACATATTATTTCTAATAAATAACGAATAAACACAAGATTAGATGAAACGAAATATGTGTATTTCTCAAGCGGTACGTGGAATTGTATCCCAAGTTCAGACCATACTACCGTCCATTCGGATTCGGCTACGGAATTTGCGTCTAAGTTTCCATCCGATATACCACGGGAGATAGCACAAAATTATTCATCTCATGGCCACAACATACATAAATCAATAATACGCATGCGAAGAATTACTAATAAATAATTAAAAAATGAACGGGAATAAATAAAAGGTGCCCTCAGGTCTAACCTCTTAAGTCGCCTCTTGGAAGTGCGTTACGCGGTTGTCGGAAGGGTTGATGCTCCGTAACTTTTCCGATTTACTGGTTCGTTGTTTTCCTTCGTTGCCTCGCTGTTTTGGGCTGTTGTTTGCTTTGTTTTAGCTGTATTTTCTGGTCGTTGTGTTTGGTTGTTGTTTACGGTATTTGGGGTGCATTTTGGGGACTGTTTGTGCGATAATTAAAGGGGTTTCGGGGTGCAGTTTATGAGGCAGTTCAAGGCAGTTTTCTGGGCAGTTTTTGATGGACTGGTTGGCAGTTTGCTGGGCAGTTTTTACGGTAATATAGTGCAGTTTTCTGGGTAATTTCGGTGGCATTTGGTGCAAATTTTTGGGCAAATTTCGGTGAAAGGATGCAGTTTTCTGGGACTGTTTAGAGTGGACTGGTTGGTGCAGTTTTAGAGCGGTTTCAGGGCAGTTTTTAGGGGATAATTTTCAGTGGTAAAGGGGGACTGTTTTGATGGTGTTTCATGGTGGGATAAGGGCTGTTTACGGGACTATTTAAGGTGGTTTCTTACTGTGTTTTTCGATGCTGGAAGAGAGGGTGTAGGGGGCGTGAAGTTTAGGGCTATTACCATGTGTATTGCCGTGAATGAGCTAGGGGGTCTAAGGTTTTGGTTTGGGTGTCTTTTTATAGGAGACAGTTAGGGCTTTCCTTGTACGGGAAGGGAATGAATCATGTAATTATGGAGGATATCTTTTAATTAGTTTGCTATAAGGAACATATCTCTCCAATTTAGGGAGGTGATTTGTTTTAGTTTAGGAAAGGGATTTATGGGGATTTGATTTGATTTCTTTAATTAGGGAAGGTGATTTGATTTGATTTCTTTAATTCCGGAAGGTGATTTGTTTAGATTTCAACATCTGTTTATGTGTTAATTATTATTTTGGAGGGAATTGATGGGCTTGGGCGTGTGATTGGAAGGCTTGGGCGTGTGGTTGGTTCTTTTGGTGGGCTTGGTGTGTGGGCATGGTGGTGTGTGGGCATAGTGTGTGGCTTGGTGTGGATTGCGGGGTTTTGGGCCAAATATGAATTTTAAAACATAGATCCAATGAGCAAACCCGAAGATAAGCAAACGAATTAAGTCCAACAAGGTATCAATTTCTGAATTTTCCCTTCCAACGTCCGTTTCCCGCGACGTCCATAACTTAAAGGGTAGTGCCTCCATGTGAGACTCATCATCGGGACTTATATGCAAAAATATAGTACCTACAGTCGCCCCCACTTTGATGGGACTTGTGTAGTGTGTGACAATGATAATCATATCAAAGTTATGCAATGCATTTTCACTTACCTGGCTTGCCCGCTGCCGCCTTACTTGCATGTTGCTTCGAACTGAGTTGATCTGGTGGTGAGGTACTGCGACCCCTGAGGTTCATCCCTGTAAGATGCTGCGATCTCTAGGAATCACTACCGAACTAAACTGATATGGTGGCGAGGTGCTTTGACCAATGGGCTTTGTTCCCGAACCACCGAGTGTGGGCTTTGTTCCTGAACTGTGCTGATAAGTTGTGGTCCCCTTCCAAACCTTGCTCCATTCCCGTAGCGCCATTCCCGGTATGCTAAACCTCATTCTCGAGGAATCACGGTTGTGGGCCTCGACTCATACTCCATTCCCGGAGCGCCATTCCTCATATTTGATGATATAGGCCTCGAACCATGCTTCATTCCCGAAGCCATTCCCTACATCTGATGTGGGCCTCGACCCTGGGACTCATCCCAAAAAAACTACTGATGATGTGTGGGCCTCGACCCTGGACTCATCCCCAAAACTGTTGATGATGTGTGGGCCTCGACCTTAGGACTCAACCCCAAAACTGTTGATGATGTGTGGGCCTCGACCCTAGGACTCATCCCCAAAACTGATACTGATGATGTGTGGGCCTCGACCTTGGGACTCATCCCCAAAAATGATACTGATGTGGGCCTCGACCCTGGGACTCATCCCCAAAACTGCTAATGATGTGTGGGCCTCGACCTTGGGACTCATTCCCAAAATTGATACTAATGATGTGTGGGCCTCGACCCTGGGACTCATCCCCAAAACTGATACTGATGTGGGCCTCGACCCTGAGACTCATCCCCAAAACTGCTAATGATGTGTGGGCCTCGACCCTGGGACTCATCCCCAAAGCTGCTGATGATGTGTGGGCCTCGACCCTATGACTCATCCCCAAAACTGATACTGATGTGGGCCTCGACCCATTCTCCATTCCCGGAGTGCCATTCCCGACATACTAAACCTCATCTGCGAGGCATTACTGATGTGATGGTTCATTCTCGAACCGTGCTATATGAGAAATGGTACACTGGTCGCCCCCAATCTTGGTTCATCTTTCTGTTCTTTGCTGCTTTCATTAGGTCAAGGTAGATCTCATGATGTGATGTTACATACCAATATACTATACTGCCTCTCACGAGATAATCCCAATAGCTAAACATATTTTCATCCTCAAAGGATGCTTAGTGTCAAAACCAGAGAACCTTCAAAGTACTTAATACAACTCAACTCCAATTTTCTGAATAAGTGATTTGAACTAGATTCCAAGTGTGTCTGTGCCAAGGTTCTTTCGCAGTTTAATCCTTATGTAAGCCGACTCGATGATTTCGTTTCAAAGAATGAGATCGGTGGGTCTAACCAACCTAGATGTCTTGATCATACTCTGCAATTATTTCTTCGTACTCAACATGTTATGGTTTTCTTCTTCCTTCGTCTTTTTTTTTCAACACACTTACCCTTTAAGGTAGCATTTCTCTCATGGTGGTCCTAATACTCGCCCATGGGTAACTTCATGCTTATCGGTTATATGTGGTTTATTTTTCCTTTTCAGAGACTTTTTATTCGTTTCCAACCATATCACATATCGTAAAACATGATGGACATATAAGGAAATGGTCATTCACTGATCCGCCATCTCTTCAACTAGTCATCTCGCCGACTACTGAAGCTTCTACTGCTAAGATCCTGTAATTAACTGCCCGCGAGTCTAGCCGAGATCAACCACTCAGAATACCGGATGAGAGCACATCTCGCACTTATCATTTCTAAGGTTTCACCTACAGCAAACAATTTCATCACCGGACATATGTCTGACCATCAATGACTTCTCTTTTTTTTTTCACTCGACTGGAATTCTTCCTTTCAACCGCTGATAATGTGGGCCTAACCCTGGGATCCATTCCCGAAACTGACACTGATGTGGGCCTCAACCTTGGGATTCATTTCTGACTGATACTGATGTGGGCCTCAACCCTGGGATTCATTCCCGAAACCGATACTGATGTGGGCCTCAACCTTGGGATCCATTCCCAAAACTGATACTGATATGGGCCTCAACCCCGGGATCCATTCCCGAAAGATGATACTGATATGGGCCTCAACCCTGGGATCCATTCCCGAAGCTGATACTGATGTGTTGTTGAGTCTGGTTGGCTTACATTTGCCGCTTTCTCCTTGTTTTTAAAACCTGTAAATACAAAACAGAACAAACACAAAAAAATGCAAGTACGTTACGTGTATGCATGCATGTGTAGGCACTGCATTTTTTGCATAAGACCCGATGATGAGTCTCATATGGAGACACTACCTTTTAAGTCGCGGGAGTAGCAGGAAACATAGGCCGGAAATAGCTCGTCAATTTTTAACTCGTTGGTTGTCCGCGAATTCGCTCAGTCGATTCTTGTTTTAAAAATTAAAAATCTTGGCCCAGAACCCACGCACCCACCAAAAGCCCATATGTACCCATCCAAAAACCTAACCCTAGCTCACCACTATATAAGGACCCCTAAACTAAACCTTTTTTGGCTTCAGCCAATGAAACTCACGACCAAGAACAACAAAAAAGACGGAAAACCATAATGCCTTCCTCGGCGCACAGCTCTCTCTTACCCTAGGCACAACAGAAAACCCTGAGAGGTTCATCTTCTACCTCTCATCTCCCTCTCTCACGCTTATCTTCACTGAGCGAATAATAAGAAAACCAAACATGGCTCTCCACTCTCTCTCAACACGGCAACAATCCCTACCAAAACACTCCTCACCGACACGGTAAAAAAATCAAAGAAAGAAGAACCCTAATTTCCCTAACGCATAGACAAAGCCATCCCCCTCTCGAGTTCTCAAAGTACAAGTTCCACGCCATCTTGTTCTCATGTCTCACAACACTGTACCATCTTGTTCTCAACTCTGATCGTCTCTTTCACTCTCTCAAAGTCCCAGTCACAGATTCATCAGTCTCTGAGTGAAGTCGTGAACAATCTCTCACCAAGTCAGCTCTTCGTTTCTCCTCTCAATTTCATTGCTAATATATTCATTGGTAATTTAGTTTGTTTAGCTTTTGGGTATTCTTTGTTTTGCACTGATCAATTGGGTTTTGATTTGAGATCCCACATTGTGCTGATGATTTGAGTTCTTATTGCCTAAACCATTCCTAAGCCATCTCCCTCATTGTTTTACGATCTCTGTTCAATGGTTGAACTCCCCTGAGCTTTCCAATTTTTGCTCTATGCTGGAATCAATATGGAATGACCAACGTGAGCAAGAAACCAAAAAAAACCCTAAATCCCCCTTAATTCTGACAGTTCACGGCCTTTCTTCCTCTCCCATCTCCCTTGCTAACACTCACAAGATCAACAAATGAACTAAAATAAACAAATAAATCAACCCTTGATCATACACGTAAACAAATAACTAAAGACTTATAAAGCCACACTAACGTACCCTTCACAGACCGGCACACTCCAACTCACGTAATAACTTCACGCCAATTGCCTCTCTCAACCTTAATTGACCTAACCAAACAAAACATCAACGCCACCTGCCTCAATGAACCCTCGGCACCTCACCAAATAATAAACCCTAAGTTCAGCCACTGCAGCCCTAATTCACGACAATCTCACCCCTTCAATACTCACGTCACAGCCTCAAATCAATGAACAAGCTTACCTTCAACAGTCCCACATCGACCAAGAATCAAAATCAACGTGACAATGACCTAACGTAGTAGCCCTAGCTTCTGAGTTCAAAACCATTCACACATAAGCCTTCATCCAACACGTACCCCACTCATCTCTCTCGGCCTCCTCCATGCAGCCACCTAGCATCAAATAACCCTTAAACCCACTAACCATTCACGCATCAATCCAACTCCACTCATAACCCTCACTACAGTAGTCTGCCTTCATCGTAAGCCACATGCCCTCATGAATCACACTAAAGCCTAACCGACACATGAAACCCTCAAGCAGGTCACGAGTCAGACGTCTAATCACCTACCCCTTCACCGCTTCACACAAATCATTCAAACAGCCTTCAACGCATCAACACCAAGCCATTCACCCACTTGCACGCCACTGCTCTCCTGCTTGAAGCAACCAAACTGCCTAACTTTACGCCCCACAGCCCCTCACTACTTACATATTCACACGTAACAAATCCCCCTCACTGCATCCCAAAAACCGGCCCAAAATAGATTGAAAATAGCGAGTTAAAATAGAGAAAACGGCAAGTGAAAACCGCGAGTGAAAACAGACAAAACAGTAGAAACAGCGGACCCGTGAAAGCGGCAGAAATAGTGAACCAATAAAAACACTCAAAATAGTAGAAACAGCGGACCAGTGAAAACAGTGGAAACGATAACCCTTCCGACACCGTGAAACGCACTCCCGAAAAGCGACTTAAAAGGTAAAACCTCAGAGCACCCTTTGTTATATTTTATTTTGTTGACCGGACACGGCGGCATGCTCGGTTGACGTGGAATACGTCAAATCGGGTATGCGAGGTCCTACATTGAGAACGGCTAAATTAGTTGGCCACATGTTTATTCCGCATGTATTAATTTAATGTATTCACGAGATTGCATGTTTGCCTCTATTCCGACTTACTTTTAAAGCATGCAAATTTAGATATAGGATTTACTTTTGTGAATACGAACTAGATTAGGTTATTCCTGGACATGTATGTTGTGTAGACTTAGTTAAATTATTGCACAAATCCGTTCTTTATAAGTGGCATAAGTAAGGGACCATTCCGAACCCAACGGTTTGAGGTCTTCCCTTGCGAGGGGTGAGTGCGGCCTTAAATCATTTTCCCGGTTCACATCGAGTGGTGACTCCATTTTATTCTCCGGTTTAGTCCCCCGCGGGCTACTCCGTACTCCCAACCGGGCCGCGAGCTCGAAACAACATACGTCGTCCATTTCTGTGTTCCTACAGTCTGGCGACTCCACTGGGGATAGAGAATTGGCCCCGAAATCATGTCTTGTGATGTTTATGATTTGTGCTTTAGTTAACCGTGTCTATAGTGGGTTGAAGGGGTTTAGTTAAAGGCATTGTCAGCGAGAGCCTTCATCAGCGAGAGCCTTTGTCCGCACTCCCGTAAACTCAAATGTGAACCTTAGTCATAGAACTAGTAGAAATTTTTTTATTTTATTTTATATTGATGTTTTGGATCGTCGTCATTTGGATCTAGTTGGACCTTTTGTCAAAAGATGTGAACTTGTTGGGCCATTTAAACTGGGACGAGTTGTGTCCTTTGACAGTTGGGCCAAAAGCTTCTAAAATGTCGATGGGCTATTTTATGTTTGGGCCTCTTATCATTTGAAGTTGTTTAGCTATGTTATCGCAAAGTGTAAACCTGTTGGGCCTTTTCAACTGGGACAAGTTTGCACCGCGCAATAGTATGATTCAATACTTTAAAATGATTAAAGGCCAACTAGTGTAAAATTTTTAAATGGGCTTATATATTACATACATTGCACATATCTCATGCATCTCATGCATACACGCATTATGTTAACCCTGTGTCTTAAAAGCCATCATAGATATCCGTTGGGTTAGAGAAGAAAAAAAGGTTTGTCAAGAGGAGTTTAGCAACATGGATAGCGGGGAAAAGGAAATCGAGAACATAAAACCTTACGACAATGATAGAAAGACCATTTGGGGGGCCTTCGAAAAAAAGGAAAAAAAAAAAAAAAAAAAAAAAAAAAGAAAAAAAAGAAAAAAAAAAAAAAAGAGAAAAAAAGAAAAAGAAAAATGAAGAGGAAAAAAAAAAAGAGAAAAAATAGAGAAAAATAGTGAAAAAAAAAAAAAAGAAAAAAAGAAAAAAAAAATTGTTTTTTTAGTCCTTGATAGTGAGACATAAGTCCGATGATGAAATTGTTTGTTTTAGGGTGAAATCTTAGAAACGATAAACTCTTGACGTGCTTTTATCTGATGCTTTGAGTAATTGATCTATGTTAGACTCGTAAGCACTTAATTATAGGTTCTTAGCGGTGAAAACCTAAGTAGTTGGCAAGATGACTAGTTGAAAAAGATTGTAGGTCGGTGAATGACCGTTTGCTTAGATGTCTATCCTGACTTGCTTGTGTTATGATGTGTGGTATGGTTGAAAATAAAAGAAAAAAGTCTCTAAAGAAAAGAAATAAATCGCCTATAACCGATAAGCGTGAAGCTACCCATGGGCGAGTATTAGGACCACCATAAGGAGAAATGATACTTTAAAGGGTAGGTGTGTTCAAAAAAAGAAAAAAAAAAGAAAAAAAAAAAAAAAGAAAAAAAAAAAAAAGAGAAAAAAGAGAACAAAAGAAAAGAAAGATAAAACCATGCCACATTGAGCGCGAAAAAGCAATTGCAGAGCATAACTGAGACATCTAGGTTGGTTTGACCCATCGATCCCGATTTTTGAAACGAAATCTTCGAGTTAGCTTACCTAAGGATTAAGCTGGGAAATAACCTTTGCACACACACACTTTGAGTCTGGCATAGATCATTTATTCAAAAACTCAGATTTGAGTTGCATTGAGTGTTTTGAAGGTTCTCTGGTTTCATTACTGGGCATTCTTTGAGGACGATAATATGTATAATTATTGGGACTATTTCGTAGCATGTAATATAATATGATGATGTGGAAGGCCCCACCAAGTGGTTCATCTTGACCAAGTGCAAAACAGCGGAGAGAAGTAAGCTAAATCAAGACTGGGGGCGACCAGTCTACCACCTCGTTAATTAGGGACATAACGAGATATTGAGTCATGGGACTAAAGAAAATTGAGCAATCACCAGAAGAGAATTGACAGAAAGAAGCTGTAAGCAGACCCAGGGGACGACCGAAGACATTTGAAGGCAAGAAGTGCCGATGAGCACAAGGAAGACCTAACCCATTTGAATAGGAAACACATTCATGCATGCATGCATACATGTCATATACACGCAATCTTTGTCTTGTTTTTGTTCGCAGGTTTTAAAGAAAATGAGAAAGCAGCAAAGGAAAACCAACCAGAAACAACAACATAGCATCAATCTGGGGGCGAGGCCCTCGTCAGTATCAGTTTTGGGGCGAGGCCCACATCAGTATCAGTTTTGGGGAGAGGCCCACATCAGTATCAGTTGAGGGCAAGGCCCACATTGGTATCAGTTTTGGGGTGAGGCCCACATCTGTTTGAGGATGAGACCCGCATCAGCATCAATCTGGGGGCGAGGCCCACATCAGTATCAGTTTGGGGGCGAAGCCCACATCCAGGACACTTTGGGAATAAAGCCCACATTCAACACAGTTCGGGAATAAGGCCCAGAGTCAACATAATTCAGGAACAAGGCCCAGGGAATAAAGCCTTCATTCAGTACAGTTCGAGAACAAAAGCCCACATTCAACACAGTCAGGGAATAAAGCCCACATTCAGTATAGTTTGGGAACGAACAAGCCAAGAATGCCACACCGAGAATGGAACGTAGTTCGAGAATGAATGAGCAAAGAATGGCACTCTAGGGGCGATGCCTACATCACTATCAGTAGCAGTCTTGCCGGGTATGGCACTCTGGGGGCGAGGCCCACATCCATATCAGTCTTGCCAGGCATGGCACTCCAGGGGCGAGGCCCACGTGATTATACAGTATCAGTAATGCCAGGTACGAACTCTCGGGTATGGAGACATCAGTACAGTTTTGCCAGGTACGGCACTCCGGGTATGGGGACATCAGTACAGTTTTGCCAGGTAAGACACTCCGGGTATGGAGACAAAAGTACAGTTTTGCCAGGTACGGCACTCCGAGTATGGAGACATCAGTTCAATTTTGCCAGGTACGGCACTCCGGGTATGGAGACATAAATTCAGTTTTTCCAGGTACGACACTCCGGGTATGGAGACATCAGTTCAGTTTTGCCAGGTACGGCACTCGGGTATGGAGACATCAGATCAGTTTTTCCAGGTACGGCACTCCGGGTATGGAGACATCAGATCAGTTTTGCCAGGTACGGTACTCCGGGTATGGAGATATTTCAACGACACCTTGGGTATGAGGTTTAGCTTGCCAGGTACGGCACTTCGGGTTTGGAGATATTTCAGCGACACCTCGAGTATGGGGTTTAGCATGCCGGGTATGGCGCCCCGGGTATGGAGATATTACTGCGACACTCTGGGTATGGAAACGCAACTGCGACACCTCAGGTATGGGGTTTAGCACGCCGGGTATGGCACTCCAGGTATGGAGATATTACTGCGACACTCTAGGTATGGAGACGCGACAGCGAAACCTTTGGTATGGGGTTTAGCATGCCGGGTATGGCACTCCGGGTATGGAGATATTACTGCGACACTCGGGGTATGGAGATGCAATCGCGACATCTCGGGTATGGGGTTTAGCACACCGGGTATGGCACTCCGGGTATGGAGACGCTACAATGACACCTCGGGTATGGGGTTTAGCACGCCAGATATGGCACCACCAGATCAACTAAATTCAAAGTAACAGGCAAGTCAAGCGGCAGTTGGCGAGCCAGGTAAGTAAAAATGCATTGCATAAACCTTGGTATGGCACAACCACATCATCATCAGTTTCACTTTTGGGTCCATTTTGTCAGCGGTATTGGGATGCGTCCCAGGGTCGAGGCCCCCGTTGTCGGTTGCAGTTATTGGGATGCGTCCCAGGGTCGAGGCCCACTGCATCATTAGTTTTTGGGATGCGTCCCAAGATCGAGGCCTATATTGTCAGCGGTATTGGGATGTGTCCCAAGGTCGAGGCCCCCGTTGTCGCTTGCAGTTATTGGGATGTGTCCCAGGGTCGAGGCCCACTGCATCATTAGTTTTTGGGATACATCCCAGGGTCGAGGCCCATTTTGTCAGCGGTATTAGGATGCGTCCCAGGGTCGAGGCCCCCATTGTCGGTTGCAGTTATTGGGATGCATCCCAGGGTCGAGGCCCCCATCATTAGTTTTTGGGATACATCCCAGGGTCGAGGCCCACTACATCATTAGTTTTTGGGATGCATCTCAGGGTCGAGGCCCACATTGTCAGTGGTATTGGGATGCGTCCCAGGGTCGAGGGCCCCGTTGTCGCTTGTAGTTATTGGGATGCGTCCCAAGGTCGAGGCCCACTGCATCATTAGATTTTGGGATGCATCCCATGGTCGAGGCCCATTTTGTCAGCGGTATTGGGATGCGTCCCAGGGTCGAGGCCCCTGTTGTCGGTTGTAGTTATTGAGATGCGTCCCAGGGTCGAGGCCCACTGCATCATTAGTTTTTGGGATGCGTCCCAGGGTCGAGGCCCACATTGTCAGCGGTATTGGGATGCGTCCCCGGGTCGAGGCCCCCGTTGTCGGTTGCAGTTATTGGGATGCATCCTAGGATCGAGGTCCACTGCATCATCAACTCAGTTCGAAGCAACAGGCAAGTCAGGTGGCAGCTGGCGAGCCAGGTAAGTAAAAATGCATTGCATAACTTTGATAGGATTGTCATTGTTGATGAGTGGTATTTATATCACTATTTCTCACTCATTTGACCAAATGTTTTGTATTGTTTCTCGAGATTTATGAACGTTTTGATGTGTTTTGTAGTTATTTTGCAGATAAATAAAGTTTGGATAGCACTGGAGGCAATTTCGGGCAAAACCAGACAAAAATGCGTCAGCAGGGATATTTTGGTCTTTTTCGCGTCGCGACGCCCGGACCTTCAGCGTCGCGACGCCCCACGTGCGCCGAATCAACTAACGTGCACCGGGTCAACGGTCAGAATTTGAGAAGTTTGACTTTGCTAACGTGCGCTGTGCCACATGTCACCATCACAGCCGATATGCTAACGTGCGTCGTGACACGTGTCGCCATCTCAACAGACTTGCTAATGTGCGCCGATGCCACGTGTCCCGATCTAACGGTGCTGACAATCACCCTCCACACGTCAGCGTGATGTCACCAATGACGTCATGAACAGTGCCTACGTCAGCTTCATCATTGAGCTCTTAGCCGCCTCGCCACGTGTCGCCTTATCTTCTTATCCGAATCACCACGTGTCAAGCCGTCATTGTGCCACGCATCACTGTTCCAACGTCGCGACGCTGGACCCCTATCCACGCCTATAAATTCAGCTCGAAATTCATATTTCAATGTACCATTCTCTCTCTTCTATTCCATCTAAAGAGGGAGTTTCTCTCTCTAGATTCTTTTAGTTTTTAGTTTTTTAGTTTTTAATTTTTAATTTTGTAAATAATTTTAATTACGTTTTGTAATAATAGTAATTCAATTTTTACTTTTTACTTTTACAGTTTTTACTATTTACCATGAGAAGGTAACTTCCCCAGCTAGGGTGAAAGGTAATTCTTTTACTGTTACTATTTAGATTAATCTCCCTTAAAAATAATATATTCACTATTTAAAATATTGACTTAAAAAGGATACCGCTATATTGGTCGGTTTGTAAATTAATTTTAATCTGGTTTAAACCTGACTAATCAAGGATACCGCCAGATTGGTCGGTTGGTAATTTAATTTTGGTTCCGCCTTTATGGCTGGTTGGACTTAATTTGACTTAATCAGGATACCGCCAGACTGGTCGGTTGGTAATATTATCACAAGTTTATATATTATTTTATGGGAGATATCTAAATTAGTAGTAGTAAAAGTAATTCATTTTACCTTAACATTTTATTTTATTTTACTTTTTAGCTTTTACTTTATGTCTTTCACTTTTCAGTATTTTTACTACATGTCTTTTACTTTTAAGTTGTTACTAGCCCTAGTATGTGTTAGTTATCTCGGGTTGTGATGAATTCTAATATCACCAGTTTATAATGAGTTATTTTATAGTTTGGGTAATTTAAAGGTTTACTTATTAAGTCTTAAGCTTAATGCTTCTTGTTGTCTGATCACCAATAAGATTGATGTGGTAAATCTAAAATGAACTAGACATAGGGATTTTAGGTTTCAGCCTTAGACTTAATAGGCCACGATCTTCCTTGAGGATAGATAACCCTTTAATAGATTTCCTTACAGGATAGGAATATACCTGTCGGGCGGGGGTAGCCATAATTGGAACTTAATCTTAATGAATCCAGATAATTTGGTTGACATAGACATATGGTTTAATTGGGTTAAACTGGGTATTTGCGTCTGACCATCGACATAGGCTTTTGCATAATTTAGTGTTCCAGGTTAGTAAACTGATTTATTACACAAACATAAAATAGTCACTTCATCTTTTAAATGATATTAGAATGATTCACAACCCTAGATCTTTGTGTCTTTTGTTATTTTCCTTAGTATTTTCTTTTGTCTTTTTATTTATTTATTTATTCTGTAAAACCACTTTCAACCAATCAAACAATCATTCTCTTCACCCTCAATTAGATATTTGTAAATAAATAGATTCAATAATTAATAACAACAGTAGGAATTAAGTCCTCGTGGGATCGATATTTTTATACTACTTGAACGATACGTGCGCTTGCGTTATACGTGTGTGTTTACGCCGGTCAATTGTCACACACTGCACAAGTCCCATCAAAATGGGGGCGACTGTAGGCACTGCATTTTTTGCATAAGACCCGATGATGAGTCTCATATGGAGACACTACCTTTTGAGTCGCGGGAGTAGCAGGAAACGTATGCCGGAAGGGAAAATTTTGAAATTAATAGCTCGTCAATTTTTAACTCGTTGGTTGTCCGCGGATTCGCTCAGTAGATTCTTGTTTTAAAAATTAAAAATCTTGGCCCAGAACCCCCGCACCCACTAAAAGCCCATATGTAGCCATCCAAAACCCTAACCCTAGCTCACCACTATATACAGACCCCTAAACTAAACCTTTTTTGGCTTCAGCCCATGAAACTCACGACCAAGAAAAACAAAAAAGACGGAAACCCTAATGCCTTCCTCGGCGCACAGCTCTCTCTTACACTAGGCACAACAGAAAACCCTGAGCTCTTAGTCCCCTACCACCAAGACCAAAGTCTATCGATTATCGTAAGTATTAGCGATGTAAGTCTCAGGTTAAGACCATACACACCTACCTTGATTTCGGCCTCCCATAGACACATAGTCATAATACCAATGGGATTCCGAGGGGTCTATCCAGAGCGAAGCTGTTTCCCGTACCGTCGGTGAAACACGACCTCCTATCGCACTTGCATAAGTATCCAATACTTATATATATGAGAACTATGCCCTTGTGCCCTCACAAACGCGCACAAGTGCAATACTAGCCTATTCCGCATTATCGATGTCCAGTCTCGATAATACTACGGCTAGGGATATTTAATGATTAAACCTTCAGGGACTGATACTGTCTCATATCATTCTCAGTGCAGGTACTAATCATAGGGACCTCTCTTCATTTATATATCTATGGTGATCTAATCACAAATGATGAGAGTGCAATTTCCTTGTTACATAGTTAATTTGCTACAACAACACAATGATCTGTGCAAATAGTGACGCTATGGGTCATTTTGTCCAACAACAGTTTCACTGCCCCATTTCCCATGACTTTCTAGACTATGTAGGGTCCTTGCCAGTTGTGTCTGAACTTTCCTCTCGGGTCTATCGTCGACTACTTTGACTGCTTGAGTACCAGATCACCCTTCTTGATCTTAGTATGATGCACCTTCTTGTTGAATGCTTGAGCCAACCTCTTCTGGTATAACTGCATATGACATAAAGACTTCATTCTCTTTTCATCTAGTAATGCTAACTGTTCAAATCTCTGCGAGGCCCATTCTTGTTCAGGTAACTCTGCTTCTGCTAATACCCGCATAGACTATATCTCAACTTCCACTGGAAGTACTGCTTCCATTCTGTAGACCAAAGAGTAAGGCATGGCTCCCGTTGCTCTTCTCACAGAAGTTATGTACCCCCACAGGGCTTATGGTAGCTTGTCAGCCCAATATTTGTAGTTCTCCGTCGTCCTGGCTAGTATCTTCTTTATCGTCTTATTGACTGCCTCAACTGCCCCATTCGCTTGTGGTCGGTAAGGTGACAACTTATGATGTCCTATCTCATACCTCTGTAGCATTGTCTTTGTTTCTCCTTGAAACTGGACTCTGTTGTCTGTTACTACGTGATGCAGCATCCCATATCGACAAATGATGTTCTGGGCTATGAACTTTGCCATATGCTTTGCTGTGACGTTGCGAAATGACTCGGCTTCCACCCATTTTGAAAAGTAGTCTACTGCCATTACTATGAAATAATGTCCATTCGATGCGTGCAGTCAAATTTCTCCGATCATAGCAATTCCCCATGCTGCGAAAGGTCACAGCTTTGACAACCTGTGCAAATCTGTGTGAGGCAAATGGTTTAAGTTACCGTGCGCTTGACAATCATGACAATATTTTACCAGCTTCGCACAATCAGCTTCCATGGTCGACCAGTAGAAACCTTGTCTCACTATCTTGCGGGACAAGTTCAATCCATTTATGTGCGGTCCACATACTCTGGCGTGTACTTCTTCCATCACTTTCTGAGCCTCTTCGTTCCTCAGACACTTCAGCTGGATGCCATTTGCTTGTCTCTTGTATAGTTCTCCTTTCAAAGTCACATACTGAGAAGCTAACTTCTGAATGGCTATCTTTCTTCTTACTTGCTTCTTCTGGGAATTCCCCTTGCTCTAGATATCTCTAAATATCGCAATACCAATGTTTCCCATCGTCGACCTCTACTTCTAATATCCTTTCTATCTCGTAGACGGGTCTGCCTGCTATTGTCAACATTAGAGGTCTCATCACCACTTCTCCAGATTTCCCAAGTCGCGGCTAGTGTAGCTAATGCGTCGGCCATTTGGTTCTCTTCTCACGGAAAATGCTGGAACTTGCAATCAGGGAGGGCCTGTGCCAGACTCCTGAGGTGGAATAAGTAGGGTTTCAATCGTTCTTCCTTCAATTCACATTCTTCTTGCATCTGTCGGACTACTAACATCGAGTCTCCATAAACTTCGACGTTCTTAACCTTCAAGGTTATTAATGCAATCAGTCCAAAGGCGCATGCTTCATACTCAGCCATGTTTTTGGTTACTCTGAACATCAACCTCTTGGCCATAGGCATGGTTTCTTCTTATGGGGTTACTATCAAAATCCCTATTCCGCTCCTTTGCAATTTACCTCTCCGTCGAAATACATCTTCCATCCTTGGACCGTTATTGTCTGGATCTCCTCATCTGGAATTCAAACTTGTATTGGTCTCCTTCTATGGGTTGCAAAGCTAAGAACTCTGCTACGGCTCGACCTTTGATTACTTTAGAAGTGAGATACTCAATATCAAACTCTGTCAGCAACACCAACCATATGCCTAACTTCCCTACTTGTGAAGGCACCGAATGTAGATATTTTGAAGGGATTGTCCTTTGCTACCACTTGGATATTGTAATATTGGAAGTAATGACGCAGTTTTCTAGACGCCCATACTACTGCCAAACAGATCTTCTCTACTTCTTGATAGCGGGCTTCATACATAAGCATCTTCTTACTGAGGTAGTAGACTGCATGCTCTACCCTCGTCTCATCTGCTTGTACCATCATCGCCCCCAGTGCTTCAGGTTCTATGGCCAAATACAGTACTAAGGGTTTTCCCAGTCTTGGAGGTTTCAAGACAGGTGGTTTCACCAAGTATTCCCTGATATTGTCGAAAGCTTCTTGGCATTGCTCATTCCATTTCACTGGCTGGTCTTTCCTCAGCAATTTGAAGATAGGCTCGCATACTAACGTCAACTTGACGATGAACCGACTGATGTACTGAATTTTCCATAGGAATGCTCTCACTTCTTTCTTTGTCTTTGGTGCGGGCATCTCGGTAATCGCCTTGATTTTCTCAGGGTCTACTTCTATTCCTCCCATTCCCATCGTGTTTCCTAGTAACTTTCCTGACGTTACTCCCCGAACACGTACTTCTTGGGATTTAACCGCAGGTTGTATTTGTGGACTCGTTCAAGGAACTTCTCTAGTGCTTCTATGTGTCCGCTTCTCTATCTCTGATTTTACCATCATGTCGTCCACATATACCTCGATTCTTTATGCATCAAGTCATGGAATAATGTAGTGGCCATCCGTTGATAAATAGCTTCTGTATTCTTAAGTCCAAATGGCATTAATTTGTAGCAATACGTACCTCACTCCGTGACAAAGGCAGTCTTATGCTTATCTTCTTCAGCCATAAGAACTTGATTATATCCGAAAAACCCATATGCGAACGAGTACATGGCAGATAAAGTCGCACTATCAACTAGCATATCTATATGGGGTAAGGGAAAATCATCCTTTGGGCAAGCTTTGTTAAGGTCTCGGTAATCCACACACACTCTAACCTTCCCATCTTTCTTCGGCACTGGCACAATGTTTTCCAACCACTCGGTGTACTTCACTACTTCCAGAAATCCCACATCTATCTGCTTGTTGACTTCTTCTCTAACCTTCTCTGCCCATTCAGGTCTCATCCTTCGGAGCTTATGCTTTACCGGCCTCATGTTCGGATAAGTTGGTATCATGTATTGGGCGATATTTCTATCCACTACGGGCATGTCCTCATAGGACCAAACTAATACTTTAACATATTTGACTAACATCTCTCTAATTTCTCCCGCTCTTCGGAGGTAACCTCACTTGCAATTAAGACCTCCTTGGGGCTTTCAGGCGTGCCAAGGTTAAATGCATTTGTTTTGATTGAGTTGATGTCAAATATACTCAAGTTGTGCAAGTTGAAAGGAAGAGACTCGGGCAAGTAAGCAAAATGAATGTCTTTATTATTACCGAATGCAGGAGTACACTCAAATAAATTAGGGAGATAATATCTTCGTCATCCACAAATGCTTTATCCTCTGCAGCCGGGTTGTCTTCAGTCTCCTTTCTCTCCTCCAGAGTCAAGCTCTCCAGCTTCATCAGCTCTTCTTCCCACTTGTCTTCCTCCTTCGCAACTTCTTCTGCCAGTGGCTTCTCACCCATCACATCCTGGAAGATCTCAAATCCTGGTACCATGATCATGTTGACTTCCACTGGTTCAGGTTCTCCTTGATACCCTGTTGCTTTCACGAAACATTCAGTCAGCTTCAACCCTTTCTTCTTAGCCTTTGGCTTATCCTCATCGGACTTGTATCCCAAACCTCTCCTGGTGGTCTGCCCCTTGAAGTGGGGCAATGCTCCTCCAACACCTGAGCCTGTGTCTGGCTCGAACTTCATCTTCTCTGTGATCCCAACCACCTTAGGATCTACCCACTTCTCAAAGGTTGCCGACACTTGGAACCTCGTGAAAGGTTGTATCTCCAAAGCGGCCACATCATTGTCTACTTCAGCTCTGATAGTGACAATCTCTCCCCCATACAAAAACTTGATGACCTGATGTAGAGTGGAAGGCACGCCTCCAAGCTTGTGAAACCATGGCCTCCCCAATAGCAAAGCAAAAGTGGCCGGGATATCAAGCACTGTGAACTCGACCTCATCCTCTATTGGGCCCACTTTGACCACTGCAGCAAAAGTACCCTCAACTCCTCGCTTGCTATCATCATATGCCTTGATGGTCATATTGGAGGGACTCAGATCTGTCTTCTTCATACCGAACCTCGATAAGATCTTCAAAGGACACACATTGATAGATGAGCCATCATCCACCATTACACAAGACGCTTTCTTACCCCTCACTTCAACTCTTATGAATAATGGCCTATTATGATTCCTTCCCTCCGTCGGGAGTTCCTCCTCAGAAAAGGTTATCACCTGCAAAGCTTCCTACCGATCCTACAAACATCGTAGGGTTGGCATCCTCTGGTACTATTATCTTACTCAAGCCCTCAACCATGGCACGCATGTGCTTCTGCGATCCACACAATAACTCCCAAATGCTCAGTTGTGCTCGTGTCTTCTTCAACTGACGCAACACTACATCTCCTTCAACATTATCCCTATTCTCTGCCACTTCTCTACCTTCGGCCAACACCTCATTGCCTTTCTCCACTGTATCACTGTAAAAATGCCCACTGCGTGTCATTCCTTTCACCTCATCTTCATCACTACTTGAGAAATCCAGCCAGAAATTCTTCCCCTGCTCTATTTCATCCTCACTATTGCTATCCCAAATCTCTAGGCAAAAGGCTTGGTGGTCAAAGGTTTGGAGGACGAGTTTTTCAGGTAGGCCAAAGCTAATCATGTAGGTAGGTGGTGGGACAAAGTGATAGTTATGTAGGAGGTTTTTGTGTGTGTATTGGGTTGCTCTTTTTTGGGGTCAGGTATTTTGTTGGAGTCTATGAGGTCCTGGATTTCATGTCTGAGGCGGGCACAGCTGTCGGTGTCATGGCCTTTTTGCTGGTGGTAGTGACAGTAAAGGTTCAGGTGAAGGTGTGGTGGTGGAGGGTGTGGAAGTGGTTTTGATTCTAAGGGTTTTAGGAGTCCTTATCTCGTCAACTTCTCAAGCACCTTAGATAAAGGCCTACCCAGGTTGGAAAAACCCCGGTTTCTGACGGCGGCTACCTCAGCAGAAACGGGCTTGGCACCTAATGGTCCTCCAACAGTCCTCATGTTCAGGCCATAAAACTTCATGTTTTTAGCTTCTTCCTCCTCAATGTCCATGACAGTCTCCCTCAACTATAAGAAATCAGTAATCATAGAGGTCATCCTCCTCAACTTGCAATAAATAGAGGGCTTGGTGCCCTTGATAATCATCTTGATCTGGTCCTTCTGTGAGGACCGAGTCTGCATTTTTAAAAGCAGGCTTCTCCAGCGGTCCACATAATCCTTGAAGCTCTCATCCGACTTCTGTTTGGTATTCTCCAAGTCATGAAGAGACAAGTCGATCTCCAAATCCATGAGATATTGATTCAGAAAGGCCTCTACCATTGCCCTCCAATCATCTTTGACTTTCCTCTCAAGATCGTGATACCATACCACGGGTGCCCCCTCAAGTGACATCCCGAACATCTTCTGAAGCTGACGCTTCGACAAACCCAATGAACTCATCACAGAAACATACTGTCAGAGATGGACCCTTGGATCCCCGTTCCTATTGAACTTGGCTATAGCAGGCATCTTGAACTAAGCCGACAGCTGCTCCTCAAAAGTCATCACCTCATAGTCCAGTAAATCTTCATGCTTACCCCTCATCTTGCGGGTCACTGACTCTACCTGATCTCTGAGTTTCTGCAACTCTGCCTGGGACCCAGCTATCCTTCCCGTAGCATACTCAGCCATGTCATCATCAAAGACAGGGATATCATCACTCAATCTGTTCGAAGGGTCCTCACGCCTCCCATTCTCAGAGCCTCCACCAGCATGGGCACAACCATATTGGCCACAGCGGTGGTCAAAGCTTATAACTGCTCGGTAACATTGGTGAGACTAGTTTCCAGCTGGTCCATACGAGATCCCTCGTTAACTCATGTTCGCTAACGGCCTTTTGAAGAGTCTTACCTCTTCCCTAACCCAACGGGTATCTATGGTATCTTTTAAAACCGCATGTTAGCATGTATGCATGCATGCATGGAATATAATAAGTTGGCCCATTATCATTTTAAAGCATTCCATCATACTATTGCGAGGTGCAAAATTGTCCCAGTTGAAAAAGGCCCAACAGGTTCACACTTTTACGATAACATGGCTAAACAACTTCAAATGATAAGAGGTCTAAACATAAAGTGGCCCATCGGCATTTTAGAAGCTTTTGGCCCAATTGTCATAAGAGGCAAACTTGTCCCAGTTTAAATGGCCCAAGAAATTCACAACTCATGACGAAAGGTCCAACTGAATCCAAATGATGATATTCCTAAACATAGGCATAAATGGATAGTTTCTATTGGTCATACAACTACGGATCATGTGCGGGTTTATAGGGGTATAGGCAAAGGCTCTCGCCGGTGAAGGATTGCCCACAACTAGGTCTCCCCACTCAAGGGTCCGAGCGACCAAGTGAGCGCACCTTTTTTATACGCTAAGGTACGTGCCGACGAGTGGTGACATGCGAATGACTGTCAAATGGATTCCTTATTGAAGATTCCCTAGAGGGAGGGTAGAGCGGACTCTCTTAAATACCCAAGCCTCTTAGGCTCTTATCGCCTTGATGACAGGAATAAACAACAAGTCCTCCAAATTAGTCCATCACGGTAAGCTTCGGTAAATGATTATCTAGGTGCCTTCACAGCTTTTCCCTTCAGCTATAGAAAGGTAGTGAATTAATGAAGACACCAAACCATTACCTAGCTTTAATAATGCCTTTAATTGAACCATTTCAACCCACGGTAGACACGGTTAACTAAAGCATAAACCACAAACATTATAAGACATTATTTCGGGGTCGATTCTCTATCCCTAGTGGAGTCGCCAGACTATAGGACACATAAATTGGGCGACGCTGTCCCCAGCTCACGGCCCGGTCGGGAGTACGGAGTAGCCCACGGGGAACTAAACCGGAGAAATAAAATGGAGTCGCCACCGAGTGTGAACTTGGAAATGATTTAAGGCTGCACTCACCCTCGCAAGGGAAGACCTCAAATCGTTGGTTCAGAATGGTCCCTTACTTATGCCACTTGTAATGAATGGATTTGTGCAATAATCTAACCAAGTCTATGCAACATACATACGCAAGATAACCTACATCTAAGTTCGCATACAACTATATCTAAGTTTGCATATAACCTATATCTAAGTTTGCATGCATAAAATTAAGTTCAAATAACGGCAAGCACACAATCTCATGAACACATTAAATTGATGAATACGAAAACATAAATAAATAATCTATTATCTAAACATAAACATTGAAGAGATATAATTAAGCTCCTAGTGCGAAAGAAACGACTAAATCATGCATAAAATAACATACTAAACAACTAAATCATGCATAAAATAACATATTATTTTAATATAACGAATAAACACAAGATTAGATGAAACGAAATATGTGCATTTCTCAAGCGGTACGTGGAATTGTATCCCAAGTTCAGACCGCACTACCGTCCACTCAGATTCGGCTACGGAATTTACGTCTGGGTTTCCATCAGATATACCACGAGAGATAGCACAAAATCATTCATCCTATGGCCACAACATATATAAATCAACAATATGCTTGTGAAGAATTACTATAAATAATTAAAAAATGAACTGGAATAAAAAAAGGTGCCCTCAGGTCTAACCTTTTAAGTCGCCTCTTGGAAGTACGTTACGCGGTTGTCGGAAGGGTTGATGCTGCG
>SKCR01012157.1:0-31501 GCA_019454045.1 Zanthoxylum bungeanum
AAAATGAAAATAATAAAGAAATATGAAAGAAGATTTACCTTATGGAAAATTGATTACAATTTTATCGAAAATTTGTAGGAGAGTTGTGAGGTTGCATATGAGAGATTTTCATATTTCAGATGATGAAATTGAAGAGAATGAGAGAAAAAGCAGAGGGGGAGAAAGGTTGGTGGCATTCTGCATTTTAATCTATCTTTAGCGTCGAAACATTAAATTCGACGCTAATTGTCTGATTTTTAGCGTCGAATCTCCTATTTTGACGCTAAATGTCTGATTTTTAGTGTCGATTTAAAATTTAGACGTTAAAGATTAAAGGATTGTCAGTGGAATCTTCATAAACCTTTAGGGACGCTACTTCGTCGACGCTAAATTTCAAGTTTTTGGCGTCGAATATGATTTTTGACGCTAAAAGTATAACATTTAGCATCGCAATTTTATGTCGACACCAAAAATTATTGGAATAGTTAAAATACGTTAGCGTCGAATAATTTTCGATGCTATAAGTCATACTTTTAGCGTCGATATGTGAATTTGACGAAAAAAGTTTAATATTTGGCGTCGAATATGATTTTCGTCGCTAAAAACGTGATATTTAACTTCGAATATTAATTACGACGCTAAAAGTGATTATTTGCGTCGAAAGTGGTTTCGACGCTAAATTATTGGACGCTAAAGGCCATAATTTTTGTAGTGGAGAGTCACCATCCTAAAGTCACTCTAGAACATTTATAGGTCATCATGAAGTAGCATTAGCTACTCTAGAATGGAAATTGGGTTCTCACATAACCTAATTAGCCCTAATTACACTAATTAATCTAATTAACAACACATGCATGCAATTATGTCTCCTACTAAGATTTATAATTTATCAATCACTAAAAATTAGATAAATATACATTCTATAATATATATTAACAATTAAAAAACCATAAAAAAAATAATGTCTATAAAAATCACCAAATTAAGAGATTATCCCTTAATCTTGTTAACTTGTTGATTCCATGCTCCAATTGTAATACGCTAATTTCTCTCAAATTTTTTTTGATTACGCTAAACCCTAATCCCTAATTTAAAAGTTGAAGCATTGAACTTTCACAAGCCAAAATAAAGAAAATAAACTTTCTCCACCAAATTACTTATGATCGAAATTTTCAACTTACCTAGGGAGGGGTTATTTTGGTCATTTTATAATAATTATAAAACCATAGGATTTTGACGCATCATCTACATCTCATGGATAACAATTTGCCACATTTACAAGTTTATCTTATAAGCTTTTCCAAGTGTCACTTATTTAATTAATTACAATAATTAATTAAATACTTATTTTACATATGTATAAAAGAATATTCCAAAATATTATAAGCAATTATTAAATTAATTAACAAATACTTAATAAAATAATAATCATGAACATGTGTCAAATTTAATTGGATCTAATGTGTATCTAATCAAATTATGCATCATATACAAATATACATTAAATACAAGAAAATACCCCGATATGTGTATAGTCATGAATAATTTGTATTATTCGTAATTAACCGCCCTATGCTCTATGTGTATACTTTATTAGTGAGACTCTCCAGTTTCACATATATCTATCTCAAAACACATTTCATGTCTGTAATTTGCATATTAGTAAATTACGACGACCACAAATAACTGTGTTGAAACATACAAGTTGAGGTATGGGCATACCATATAGTCCCTCCGTCATAAGGTATTTGATCTGTACTGGAGATATAGATACAACATCAAATCTCTGTAATATACAATCCATTTATGTCACGACATATTCCTGATCTATCAATCAAAACTTAGAACTCGTTTCCAGGATGTACCGCGACCAAGAATTTTTAAAATTACGAAGTGGACACATGAATCCTACACACATGACTAACAGATCCTCTCTGTGTATATCACAGGATATCATGAGCATTTGTCAAAACCCAATAAACATGCGGAGGTCTGGTCTAGATATGGACGTGATTGCCATCAAAGTATGGATGATCACTTATACATTCAAAGTGATATCTTAAGTCAAATGACCAAATATGCCATTTGATTCGGGAATCTTCTTATTGACGTTAGTGTTCCATCTATTAGGTATCATTTAGGTGAGTCGTTCAGTGCACATCAAATGAACACCTTTTGAGTATAAACTAGTCTCTCAAGACTCATTATTCATTGGGATAAATCATCAGATCAAATCTCGATATACGACATATATTAGTCTCAACGGATTTTATTAACCGACCTATGTCAGCAAATATTGAGCAGGAAATTTATTTGAGAATATGCCACAAGTAGTGACACCTCTCATTGTCAATTAAAAATCTCGTTGTAATTGTATGACTATAGTATATTCTCGGCTATTTGTCTAATATATATCATTAAACCTCAGTTAGTTTCGATCTAAACTGAATTAGATCGAATATGTATATAAAAGACAAGAGGTGATATCATTTATTGAGTAATATTATGAAAAAAATGATTACTCGTTGTAGGAGCGAAGCGGTTTCCCACTATGCCTATAATGTCAACGACTACTGCACTGTTGGGCTCGCAGCCCGTAGAGAGTACGGATAATCCGTGAGGGACTAATCAAAGAATAACAGAGTCGTCACCCAGTATGAAACAATGGGAATGATTTAAGGACATAGTATGTGTTGGGGTCAAAATAGAGAGGCGCAGCGGAAGAAGCGTTGTTCGGGCGAAATCGTAGTTTAAAATTTTTTAAACTTACGAATAAACTATTTAATATCCAATATTAATAATTCAATCATATTTCACCAAACATATTTATTCAATATCATATAACGACATAAATAATATAGAAACACCGCGAAATTTTTGCGAAAATGTTTTTCCGCAAAATAGCATAAAACGCGTTTCCGGCCGAACCGACCGACCAATGCACATGGGGTTTACCCAGGTCAGCCCCAAAAATATTTGGACAGTTCGTGGGCTGCCCGAACAGTGCCCAGTTCACTGTTTGGGCAGCCGTTACCCGATAACGCAGTTTTTCACCGTTTTCGCGTGTTTTCACTCCGAAATAATTTCCGATAAATATTTTTCTTGGGCAATTAAAATAAACCAATTTATTCTATTTACTAAATAAATAAAAACTGAATTTTTATCTAAAAAATCATATTTATCATTAATTGTCGAATTGCCCCTACAATTTGCAAATTTTACATTTTAGTCCTAAAATTATCAAATACAATTTTAGATGATTCCAAATCATTTCTAAAATGATTCTTAACATGTTCAAAACATGAAAACAAAATTGCAACTCAAATCCCAAATTTTTCAGACTTGCCGAAATAGCCCATATATTTTTATTAATTGCAATTTGGCCCAATTTTTTCAAAACACATCAAGATCAAATCCAATCAATCCCAAATTTAAAATACATTAAATTATATCATATATATGAAAAGCCATAAAATTGGAATAGGTTTAGAACCCTAATTTCATAAATTACTCCAATTACTCAATTTACATTAAATTGAATAAATTCAACACTTTAATCAATCAATTACCACACCAATCAAGTCTCACCATCATGAAATTAATCAAAAACAATTCTAGGTTAATTATGAATGGCTAATCAACTCTAGAATGACAACTTAGATTACAAATTAATCTTATAAGCTTGATTACACTAATAAGCTTATAAATTAAACATACATGCTAAACACATCCAACAAGCTTTAAACACATATAATTACAAACCCAAGGAGTAGAGACATCAACTTAGCAACACAAATTGAAGCTAAGATAAATTGAAACAATTTTCATGTAGAAGAAAAGGTGAAATTACTTACAAAATTCAAATTTTACTTTGATTTTCATTTCTTTCTTCAACGAATGCTCTCAATTCTCTTTATAAATATTTTTTAAACTTGTCTTAGTGTTAAAAATGAAACAAAATAATTTTGTTAACCAAAAAAACCCACATGGCCGAATTTTGAGCTTCCAAAAATAAATGACAATTGTTTTATTTTTGTTCAAAATTCATTGGCACACATTTTGTAAAATTAAAGTTAACATTTTATCTTTAATAAAGCAAACAAAATGTATTCCAATGACATCATGTCATTTCCAAGCTTTAATAAATCAAATCATTATAAAAGATATTTACTTTATAAATAAATTTAATTATTTAACAATTAAATAATTAAATAATAAATATAAATATCTTAAATATATGTATTATATTTACAATAAATATCTCAAATACATATATTAATGATATATATCAAAAATCACAATTTGATATTTTATTAATGTGTATTTAATAAAATCAAGTATTAAATACAAATACACATTAATTCAGAAATGATCGTTAGGTCCATATTGTTGGGGTTGGTGCTCAGAGCGCCAATTCCCGGTTGTATTTCTGTTAAATACTTCTGTAAAACATTATTATTATGAATAATATATACAGTTTCTATAATATAATCTATATTTCTATATGGTAAAGACGTAATGACCGGAGAATGATTAGTCATGATACAGTTGCAAAAGCGTCGCAACGGACATTGAGAAGTATCATGACGTTGTCATTCTCAGACAGTTCCTGGTCAAGGTTTACACTACTTGGTCAGTATAGTAAACCCGTTGAGACCGGTACATGTCGTATACTGGAATATATGATTCCAATGGTTTCTCAATGAACCATTAGTCTTGGAGACTAGTATAGACGTGTAGGTGTTTATAGCGGATAAACATTGAACGACTCACCGAAGATTCTTAATGGATGGTACACCAGCGTCAATAAGAATCTTCTTGGGTTGAGTAGCACTTGTGATTCTTAGACTTGAGATGCCATTGTGGGTACATGAGACATCTTCTACACTTAGACGGCAGTCACGTCACCGATCTATTTAGATCAGACCTCCACCTGTTCGTTGGGTGTAGACAGATCCTCAGGGTGTCCTATGTGTATCAAGATAGGATCCGTCAGTTCTGTGTATCAGAGCATAGGTAGTCCATATGATTAGCAATCAGATAAAACCATGGGCCCGTGGTAAAGTTTAGAAGCTAATTCTAAACATTCTTTTTGAGATTGCTAATGGAATAGTCGACTGGATAATCCCGATAGAGATTTGGCGTTTACATCTATATCTCTGGGATTTATCTGGATACCTGTGACGGAGGAATTATACATTTGCCATGACCTCGACCTGTATGGTTCATCGAGATTATCCGTGATCGTCATAATCTACGGGTGGATAGATTATGGACACGAAATTTGATTTCGTGACGGATATACCTGAATCTAGAGAGTCTCAATAATGAAACATACTCGTAGAGCACTAGAGCAACATTAATAAATAATATTGATTATTTATAAAGTCTTTTAAAGGTTAAACGCAAGATACGTGCTAAAAGGACTAGATAGTCATTTGCCTAATTATTGTGTATTTACATTTAATACTTGATTAATTTAAATACACATTAATTAATAGTCAAAATGAGTTATTTGACTTATATCCTAAATGAATATATGTTTTTAATATTTAATGTAAATATTATATATATATTTAATATATTTGTATTTGATTAATTAATTAATTATTTAATTGTTAAATGATTAAATTAATTAAAATATAAATATCTTATATTAGGATATTTAATGTAAATGATGTTAGTTGCTTTTGTTGACTTAATTAAATATCTATTAAAGTGTTTTAGATATTTATGCAAGTTGATTAAATGATATTTGAAATGAAATTGAAATGAAAATTTGGTATATACATTTGCAAGGGTTTCGGCCAAGGCAAAATAAAGAGAGGTATATATTGTTTTCATTTCTTTCTCATTTACTAACCTAATACACTTTACTAAAACAAAAACTTCATTGAAGAAAGACAAATGAAGCTTGAGAAAAGAAAGACAAAAATCAAAAAGCTTGGATTTTTAGTAAGTTTCTTGAACTTGCTATTAGTAAGGAATTTGTTCCTTAGGTTCTAGGCCTTAATATATGACATTCTTAGGATGTTTCTTTCTTTGTTCCTTGTGGTTTTTGTTGATGGAAGTTTTGGTGAAGTGTGAAGCATGTGTAATGAAGGAAGTGTATAACTATTGTAGTAATAAACTTTCTTTTAAGGTTTTGAAACCTTGTTGCTAATCTAGAGTTATTGACCCACTCTTAAATGACCTAGATTTGATCTTGAGTTGTTTCATTGTGTTGAGACTTGGATTGGATGGAAGAATGATGATTGAAGTAATTGATTTAGTGTACTTGGTCTAATTTGTCCATTTGTGGAAATTGACAAAATTAGGGTTCATGACTAATTCCAAATTTGGGGGTTTTCATATATGTTGTGTATTTATGTGTTATATGATGCATATAAAGTTTCATGTTGATTGGATATCATTTGGATGTGTCTTGAAGCATGAAAGTGCAAAATGCACAAAATGGCACCCTAATGGTGCTATCGGCCAAGACTTGAAAAATTGGGGATTTTGGTTGCTTTGGTGTTTTGATGTTTTGAACATCATAAGTTCATCTTAGAAATTATTTAGAATCATTCAAAATTGATTAGATCAATTTCGGACTAAAATGGACAAAAATACAAAGCAAGGGTATTTCGGTAAATTCACCTAAAAATGTTTTATTGAATTTATTTTCATAATTTGATTATTGGAATGTTAAATAAATATGTTTATTTAATTAATCCGAGAAAAAGTTTTGAAATCGGAAAATACGATTTTCCACCGCTTCCGCTGCGTTACCGGATTCAGCCCCTAAAAACCCTACACATATTGCATGTATTTTTCGTTAAACCATTAAACGAGTTATAAATAATCAATATTATTCATAACAGTTGCCCTAGTGCTCTACAAGTATATTTCATTAGTGAGACTCTCTAGATTCCGGTATATCCGTAACGAAATCTAATTTCGTGTCCATAATTCACCCACCCGTAAAATTATGACGACCACGAATAAACTCGATGAATCATACAGGTCAAGGTCACTGCATACGTATAATCCCTCCATCACAGGTATCCAGATTATCCCAGAGATATAGATATAAACGTCAAATCTCTATAGGAATAATCACATCGATGTATCTATTAGCAATCTCTAAATAAAATTCGGAACTCACTTCCGAAGTATACTATGGCTATAGATTTAACAGATTGTTAATAAATTAATGGACTACCTATGCCCTGTACACAAGACTGTCGGATCCTTTCTTGATACTCACAGGATATCATGAGCATGAATCCACACCCAACGAACAGGCGGAGGTCTGATCTAAATAGATCGGTGACATGACTGCCATCTAAGTGTGGAGGATAACTCATATATCCACAGTGGTATCTCAAGTCAAAGAATCATTATGCTACTCAACCGAGAAGATTCCCATTGACATTGGTGTACCATCTATTAGGAAATCTTCGGTGAGTCGTTCAGTGTTTATCAAATAAATACCTACACGTCTATACGAGTCTCCCAAGACTCATGGTTCTTTGTGATAAACCATCGGACCAAGTCCAATGTACAACATGTACTGGTCTCAGTGGATTTTACTAACCGACATGTGTCAGTAAATCTTCACCAGGAACTTAATTTAAGGATATACAACTTATAGTGACACTTCCCAATGTCAATTACAAACTGTGTTGTAACTGCGCACTACGTTGTAAATCATGGGGTCTTTGTCTAATATATATACATATCACTAAACCAGAATTAGCTTCAATCTAATCAATCTAATCGAAATTAGATCGAATACGTATATAAAAGACAAGAGGTGCCACCATTTAAATTAGTAATATTATGGAAAAAGTTTTTTTACTCGTATTCATGAATCGGACATAAATACGATCCGGATTAGCGCTCAGAGAACCAACCCTAATAATTTCTCCCACTTGCTCTAGTGTCATTCCATGGTATTGTTGGACAATTATGACCCATAGCATCACTATTTGTACAGAATATGATGTTGTTGTACAAATTAACTATGTGACAAAGGAAATTGCTCTTTTATCATTTGTAATTGGATTACCGAGATATATAAATGATAAAAGACCATATGATTAGTTCCGAATTAATAAGATATAAGACAATATTAATCCACTAAGGTTTAATCATTAAAATATCCCTAGTCATAGTATTATCGAGATTGGACATCGATAATGCGGAGTAGACTAGTATTGCACTTGTGCGCGTTGTGGGAGCATAACAGCATAGTTCTCATATATTTAAGTATTGGATACTTATGCAAGTGTAATAGGAGGTTGTGTTTTCCGATGGTACAAAAATAGCTTCGCTCTGGATAGACCCCTCGGAATCCCATTGGTAGTATGATTATGTGTCTATGGGAATCCGAATCAGGATAGGTGTATTTGGTCTTAACCTGAGACTTCCATCGCTAATACTTGCGACAATCAATATACTTTGGTTTTGGTCGTCCATGGTTTTAACAGTTTCTGTGTACGCCTCTTCTAGGTATATTGAGAATCGTAGTGTATTGGGTGTGATGTCAAGATGGAAGTTGACCGGTTTAAACACACACGTATAACGCAAGCGCACGTATCTTTCAAATAGTATAAAAATATCGATCCCACAAGGACTTAATTCCTACTGTTGTTATTAATTGTTGAATCTATTTATTTACATATATCTAATTATAGGGAGAAGAGATTGATTGCATGATTGATTTGGTTGATTGTAGATTTGCTAAATAAATAAATAAAAAGACAAAAGAAAATACTAAGGAAAATAACAAAAGACACAAAGATCTAGGGTTGTGAATCATTCTAATATCTCTTAAAAGATGAAGTGATTATTTTATGTTTGTGTAATAAATCAGTTTACTAACCTGGAACACTAAATTATACAAAAGCCTATGTTGATGGTCAGACGCAAATACCCAGTTTAACCCAATTGAACCATATGTCTATGTCAACCAAATTACCTAGATTCATTAAGATTAAGTTCCAATTATGGCTATCCCCGCCCGACAGGTATATGTCTATCATGTAAGGAAATCTATTAAAGGGTTATCTATTCTCAAGGAAGATCGTGGGCTATTAAGTCTAAGGCTGAAACCTAAAATCCCTATGTCTAGTTCATTTTAGATTTACCACATCAATCTTATTGGTGATCAGACAACAAGAAGCATTAAGCTTAAGACTTAATAAGTAAACCTTTAAATGACCCAAACTATAAAATAACCCCTTATAAACCGGTGATATTAGAATTCATCACAACCCCAGATAACTAACACATAACTAGGGCTAGTAAAAACTTAAAAGTAAAAGACATAAAGTAAAAATGCTGAAAAGTAAAAGACATAAAGTAAAAGCTGAAAAGTAAAATAAAATAAAATGCTAAGGTAAAAGGAATTACTTTTACTACTACTAATTTAGATATCTCCCATAAAATAATATATAAACTTGTGATAATATTACCAACCGACCAGTCTGGCGGTATCCTGATTAAGTCAAATTAAGTCCAACCAGCCATTAAGGCGGAACTAAAATTAAATTACCAACCGACCAATCTGGCGGTATCCTTGATTAGTCAGGTTTAAACCAGATTAAAATAAATTACCAACCGACCAATATAGCGGTATCCTTTTTAAGTCAAATTTTAAATAGTGAATATATTATTTTTAAGGGAGATTAATCTAAATAGCAATAGTAAAAGAATTACCTTTCACCCTAGCTGGGGAAGTTACCTCCTCATAGTGAATAGTAAAAAACTGTAAAAAGTAAAAAGTAAATTACTATTATTACAAAACATATTTAAAATTATTTACAAAACTAAAATTAAAAAAAAAACTAAAAACTAAAAGAAACTAGAGAGAGAAACTCTCTCTTTACATCAAAGAGATGAGAGAGAGTGGTGCCTCTAAAACTGAAATCTCGAGCTCAATTTATAGACCCCGGTAGGCTTCCAGCGTCGCGACACCAAGGGCTTTGGCGTCGCGACGCCAGCGTCTGTCGACGTGGCTTGCTAAGGCTTTGAGACGTGGCAATTCGGATAAGAAGATAAGGCGACACGTGGTGAGGCGGCTAAGAGCTCAATTATTATGCTGACGTGGCGCTGACGTGGCAAGGCGGCTGAGAGCAATTGTCGGCACCGTAGAATTACGACATGTGTCACGCTGTGATTTGCTGATGATGACGTGGCATGTTGACTCAGTTGACCGGATGACGTGGATGATGACGTGGCATGACACGTGGCAAAGTTGACTCATTGACCGGATGACGTGGCGACACGTAGGATGACACGTGGCACACGTGGAAATAGTAATTGTCGGCACCGTAGGATGATGACACGTGGCATGGCGTACATTAGCATATCGGCTGTGATGGTGACACGTGGTACGGCGCACGTTAGCAAAGTCAAACTTCTCAAATTCGGACCCGTTGACCCGACGCACATTAGAAGCTCTGGTGCACTTTAGGCGTCGCGACGCCAAGGTCTTGCGCGTCGCCTAAATTACCAAAATGCCCTTTTCCCAATTTTCATTGTTTTGGTCCAATTCACCTCCAGAATGTCCTGAAACTTTATTTATATACAAAATAACACAAAACACATCAAAATATTCACAAAACTCAAGAAACTATACAAAAATATTAGGTTAAATGAATGGGAAATAGTGATAGAAATACCACTCATCAGAAGTATCACTCCAGTCATATGGAGATGATGATTACGCAGGATACGGAACTAGTACTCTTTAGTACTGCAGTCATCGGGATAATATTATTAGGTCATGATTATCCAATTATAGAGACTAGTTACCAGAGATCTGATATATGCTTCGTACGGGGCAGACACAATTCCAGCCCCAAGCCTAGCATGTGACATTCGATACTGGATCGCAATACACAATACTACGTATACTACGTCTTATATAGATTACATATTCCTTAAAAGAATATTTCTGGAGAATTGGGTAGGCACGGTGCTTTGCTAGAAGCCAACCATGTCTTGTAAATCGGTAAGAACGTGGTACTGGGTACGCACGTGTTCGAATATTCCGATGACCGGATTTACTGCCAATATATCCAGGGATCTCATGGGTCACTTCCCGAAGATTCACCGATGACGTATGACTCGAACATAATTAATCTGGGATTAATTAGAAGAGAGAGAAAATTAATCTAGGATTAATTACGGAGAATTTTATATGGGATAAAATTCAATTAAAAAGAGAGAACGATTAATTTGGAATTAATCGATAAAATAATATATTCGATATATTAAATGAAATTAGATTTCATAACGGAATTAAAACTGGATTTTAATTCGGGCGAACGAGTTAATGTAGAATTAATTCACTAGCAACGTGAATAGTAATTTTACTAGGCATAATTATTTAATTAAATTTGATTTAATTACGTCGCAACAGAAAATTTGTTAATTCGGAATTAGCGAACCCGAGCCCGGGATGTGTTGCGGGCCCACTCTGATTTTGAATCAAGTGGGGCCCATAAGTCACATCACAAGTCACCTCACTTGTCACTTTATTTACTTTTAGTGATGGAAGTTGGTGAAGATTTATTTTGGTAACTTGTAAGACACCTTTTGTCATTTAGAATGACATTTACCAAACATGTGTGGGACACAGAAACTAGACGACGCATGCTGTTCTAGGCTCGCGGCCTAGTCGGGAGTACGGAGTAGCCACAGGGGACTAAACCGGAGAATAATGGAGTCGCCACCCGGTGTGAATCGGGAAAATGAGATTTAAGGTCGCACTCACCCCTCGCAAGGGAAGACCTCAAACCGTTGGGTTCGGAATGGTCCCTTACTTATGTCCATTGTAATGAAAGGATTTGTGTAATAATTTAATCAAGCTTAAGTAACACTTATTTCCAAGAGTATCATGCTTCTAAATTCACATGTACAAAATAAAACTTACACCTAAATTTACATATATTTCACATCTAAGATTGCATGCTTGAAAGTACATCAAAGTAGCAACGAACATACAACTTCATTGGCATATTGTACTCACGAAAACATAAGCACACACTAACCACACAAGCACACATGTGAGCACTTTTCCAAGTGGTACGTGGAATTATATCCCAAGTACAGACCGCACTACCGTTCATTCGGAATCGGCTACGGAATTTATGTCTGGGTTTTCATCCGATATACCACAAGAAATAATACTCCAATGCTATCATGACATGGATACATGAATTGTAATACGTTAAGCCAAGACTAAGGTAAATGATGCAACCAATGGAATAAACATGTTTTTCATTATGATGCGTACAAATATAAGAATGACTATGCGGGATTTCATAATACATGCATGAATGGTATAGTTGGCTTTATGTGAGAGTTATGAGTGTTTGCGTGAATACAAGGTGGCTTTATGACGTGAGGAGTTGTGCTTATGGTAAACGGCTAAATGGCTGGCGAATTGCGTGAATTGTTTGAGTGTGTGGGAGCTGTCAATGTGGGGCAAGTGTGCGTTTGTGATGAAGCTAGGGGCGTTGAAGGCTTGTGTCGTGTTTATGGGCTCTTTAGACGGTGGGGGGCAGTGTGCTACGTGCGTGAGTTTGTGCGTGAATTGAAGGAGACAGATGGTTGGTTTAAGGGGGTTTTATCGTGAAGGGATATATGGCTTGTGTGAAGCGGTGAAAGAAATTTGGCGTGAGGCAGTGTGTTGTTACGTGGGTGGCGTGGGTGCCGTGAGCTGTGTTGAAGGTTTGGGGGCGTGTTGAGGCTAGGGGGCTTTAAGGGAGACCTGTGTTTTGCGTGAATAAAGGAAAGTGCAAGGGCTGAGAATATGATTACACCAATGACAATAGGTCGAGCCAAGACGGGGATAGACGATGCAATCAATAGATTAAAGACACGACAAATATCATGGTAAAGGTAGCCTTTTAGGCTTTTCTTCCCCCGAATGGAGAACCTTTTGATCCAACACAACAAGCCCAGTGCCTTTCGTTACAATGAGTACAAAGATAAAGATAACTATATGAAATTTAGTATGTCCGATTGAACATATATTGCATTCAACCGAACACACATCAACCGGCGCGGCAAAGCATCTTGGTAAAGGATTTTAACCCCTTCAAATAAGTGACCTTTCATCGCACTTACTAAGCCCATGCACTCGATTGCATCATGCATACAAAGAATTAAAAAAACAATAATATCAATCTTAGTATGCCCGATTGAACATATCTTGCATTCAACCGAACACACATCAACCGGCGCGGCAAAACATCGTGGTAAAGGATTTTAACCCCTCCAAATAGGGGACCTTTCATCGCACTTACTAAGCCCATGCACTCGATTGCATCATGCATACAAAGAATTAAAAAAAACAATAATATCAATCTTAGTATGCCCGATTGAACATATCTTGCATTCAACCGAACACACATCAACCGGCGCGGTAAAGCATCGTGGTAAAGGATTTTAACCCCTCCAAATAGGGGACCTTTCATCGCACTTACTAAGCCCATGCGCTCGATTGAATCATGCATACACAAGTAACATGCAGAATTCAAATGACGAAAAATAAATAAACCAAAGCAACATAAAACAAAAGAGGGTGTCATTTACTCAAGCAGTACGTGGAGTTGTATCCCGAGTACAGATCATAATACCGTCCATTCGGAATCGGCTATGAAATTTATGTCCGGATTTCCATCCGATATATCGCGAGAGTTGACACATCTTTTATTTTATTCCAAGTCCACAACATACAATATTTCATGATACATGCATATTTATCTACTCAAGGGCTACAACATGCATTTTGACATAACAATAATGCGAACAATACTCAATGAATAATAAAAATAAAACAGAAAACGAATGTGGAAAATACCCTCAGGTCTAACCTTTTTTGCCGACTTTCGGACTTACGTTTCGCGGAGATCGGAAGGGTAAAGCTCCTCTATTTCTCCGGTTCACTAGTTTAGCGTCTTGGCTTACTGTTTTGCTACTTTGCTTGCTGTTTGGCCTCCGTTTTACTGTTGTTTCCTCTGTATTTTCTACTCACTATTCAGGTCACTGTTTTGACGTTTCAACAGACTGTTTCGAGTGTTTTTTTGTGGGTTTTAAGTGTAGTTTTGTGTGATTATTTTAAGGATTATAAGTGCAGTTTTTATGTTACTGTTTTAAGGATTTTAGGGACTGTTTTAAGAGGATTTTGCTGCTGTTTTCGGGGGAAATGGGCTACTATTTGGGGGTACTTTAGCGGCTGTTTGGAGCGTGTTTGGGCTGCTGTTTGAGGGTATATTTTCGGTGATGGAGGGATGCTGTATGGGGGAGATTTTCGGTGATGTGTGGAGGAGATGAAAAGAATTGTTTTTGTTCTTCTTGTTGCTATTGTCGTGAGTGGCTAGGGCTTTTTGTGTTGTGACTTGCGTGAGAATTATGTGTATGAGCTAGGGGAGTCATGTCTTGGTTAGGGGTTGTTTATATAGAGAATGGCTAGAGGTACTCCTTGTCTCACAAGGAAGGGATTTGATTTTGTGTTGAGCAAGGAAAGTCAAAGATTGAGGGGGACAAATTTGGTTTAGATTAGGAATACAATATATTTGATTGGTTAGGATTAGGCATTTAATTTGTTAGATTATGAAGTCAATATTTTTTATTTGTTATGATTGATTTTAATTAGGCATATCATCTTTTTAATTTAGTATGTGATTTTGTTTAGTTAGGAAGTTAATATATTTGATTTGTCTAAATTAGGTATGATTTTATTTTATGTTTTATTTAATTTGGTAAATGATTTAATTATTATTTTATTTAATTACATTATCTAATTAATATTTAACTTAATATTGGATTTAATTTGGGTGTGTATTAGGGTGAATGGGCGTGTGGGCCTTGTAGTGGGCGTGTGGGCCTTTGGTTGGTGGGTTTAGTTTGTGTGGGCTAGGTGTGTGGGCTTGCGGGGGTTTTAGGTCAAGGCCAAGGGGCTTGCGGGGATTTTGGGCCGAGGTTAGGTGATTGTGAGTGTTTTGGGCCGGGAATAATTTTTAAAATGGAAAACCAACAAGTAACCCGAAGCTAAACCAACGAACTTAATCCGAATATGAGTCAATTCTTGACTCCTCCCTTCCGACGTCCGTTTCTCGCGGTTTCCGCGACTTAAAAGGTAGTGCCTCCAACTGAGACTCATCATCGGGTTTCACATGCAAAAATGCAATGCCTACAACATGGTTTTGGTAAAAGGGAATTGTATTTTGGAAAATCAATTACAATTACACAACACCAAAAATCAAATCTCTCTTCCTCTATTTTCTCTCAAAAATCGAGAGTTACTTCTCTCCGTCTCTTCTCTTGGCTTGGCCGAGAGTCACATAATGATAAGGGGAAATTTTTGTTGCAAAAATTTTCCATTGCTAGCACATTAAATGAGTCTTACAAAGGTGATAGGGAAACATATCCATGAGTTTGGAATTCAAGGAGATGCTTGGAAGCTTTACATACATCAAAGGGGAGCTTGGAGCACAACACAAAGGGTTTGAATTTTTGTTATCTCCAACATCCAAAACCGATCAAAGTGAGTATTTTCCGCATTCTTACTTTGTTGTATTCACATGATTTCTTGCTTAATTGATCTTGGTTTGACCTAGAAAACCCAACAATGGTATCAGAGACATAATTGAGCATGAATTTGACTTAGGGTTTATATACTTGAATTTGGGTAATTTTGTTTGGAGCATGATTTTGTCAAATTGAGTGTTTGGTTATGTTTGGATTATGATAACTTAGAGTTATGCATGATTAATTTGGATAAAATTGATTAGAAAATTTTTCCCTATTTCCTTATGGTGGCCAAATGTAACTAGAACCCTAACTCATGGTGATTTTGTTTTTTAGACCATTGGATGTGTTTAAAATGCTTGGATACATTGATTTGTGATTTAATTGGATTGAAATCAAAATTAATGATAGAAATCCCAAATTACCGTGAGATGAGAAGCATGGAATGATGTTGATTTTGTTTCAATTATGTTGGACATGAATTGATAATAATAATGGATGATTAAATAATTAAATTGATATTTTGGAAATATTAATTTAGATGATTAATTAGTGCAATACACTTTAATTAATTAAATTGTGAAATTTGGAATATTAGAATTTAATTAATTGGGCTTAATTTGGAATTGGGCTAAAAATGTTGTATTTGGGCTTAATAGGCTTGGTTAGGCCAAGTTTGGTTTAGGATAATGGTTGGATCCAATTGGGCATAAAACCATTTCCATAAAGTCCAAATATAATAAATGGGCCTTTAAAATTTAATTGAGCATAATGGGCCAAAATTAATTTTGTGGCAAAGGGTGATTCCTTATTGGGCTTTGGTTGCCAAAGTCAATGCCTTATAAATTAATTGAAAGCTCATTGGACTTTAATTAAATTGACATTGGATGTTAATTGGGCTTTGAGACCCGTTAAGATTAGATTTAGAATCTAAGTCGCAAAGGCTCATTAATAAAGTGTAATTATTTAATTTGGAATTAAATAAAGAATTAGTATTGAATACAAATTAAATTGGATTTAATATTGTAGTTTGATATAATTCAATAATTCGTACTTTGAGTACTTATTCTTAAAACGAGTTGGACTCGCGCAAATCAATTCGTTGTTTGCACATTGGATGGTCATTAATTAAAGATTAATTAATTGGATTAGATTGATTGATAACATGCTTTGTGTGAATACATGGATGTGATGTATGAATAATGTATATCAGATGGATATTAGATGGGTGAGGGCAATTTTGTAAATTGTTGTAATAAATTTAGAATTTATTAAATTGGACATGCGTGTCCAGCCTATTACCTCTTGATTCTTTGTAATTCTCTTCTCACATATTCCCTTCAATGTAAATGAGGTTTCTTTAGAAGTGTTATGTAATTGGGTAGAAGTAAGATTTGCGCTAGCGTGAGAGAGGAAATGGAGAGATTTGTTCTAGGAACAAAATGTTTTAAATATCCATCCGCATATCATTATTAATTTATTTATCGCGCCTTATTATGCTTTTAGAATGCATGTTTAAGGGTGAATGATGAGACCTAATCAAAGATAATTAATTGGTTGCCAATTACGTGAAAAACCATCAACAAATATTAAACATTTTTCCTTCCATTGAATGATTCATTCTCAAGATCCAAGATTGGCACCGGTTTGTTGGCCAAAGTCAAGACCTTTGTCCATCGCGGATGTGTTTGAATCATGAGGCTTTGTTCCATATCTCATGTCTTGTCCAAGTTGTGATTTGTTGGCCAAAGTCAAGATCACTTCTTGTCCATCGACATCGATTACGAAGCTTTCCAAAGTCAATGGGTCCCGCTTAACTGGAATCATTAAGCTTGTTGTGCCAAAGCCAAGGCTTAGTTGATTCAGAGGAAAAAGGTTAGGGAATATATCGAATATATCGGCATATATTAGATATATGTTTCGGACTTGGATGTCCACCTACTAGAACTAGGAATTGGATGAGATCCAATTGATCTTAGAGATCTACCTAGTTAAATATCATACAGCTTGTTGGCCAAAGTCAAGGTTGTGTGTTATTTAACGGGATCCTAGCCCACTAGGAAACCAGGTTTCCCGAGTACTCAACAGAGGGTTAGAGGCTCGCTGAAAAATAGTGGGAGGCAAGTATTAAATTTACAATTTCATTTAGATATTTGCCAATACGCGCTCATTTTATTTTTCGTCATTACATGAATATATTAGTTGGACTAATATTTAATTGTTGTTTTAACTTAAACAGTTAGACTGTATTCAAACTACTTCATTTATAGTTGATTATATAATTGGATTATAGTAATCAATATATTTGAATTTAACCAATCAAATTATAGTTGATTATATAGTTAGACTATAGTAATCATTATATTTAATTGTACCCGAAATCGTTGATTGGATAATTGGACTATTGAAATCAATATAACTGAAAGATTAGCGTTTAGAACATAATCTTGAGAGAAAATGTCTTTAAACGACTCCAATTTTCAGATTAGGAATAGAACCTCAGGACAGTCCTGGGAACTGAGAAGTTATTCTATTTGATAGAGTGACATCTCGGACCTAAGCCCGAAGTTGAGCAAATAGTGGAGCATGAGTTTTGGAAGACTCATGGTGATGATAACTTTAATAATCAATCTGTTATGCTTACTGTAATGACTCTTTAATTCCATCGTCAGAACTAAGGATTAGATCCTCATACCATGATGTTGAAATTAAAGGATCTTCATAGATTTATTCTTAGATCTTAGAAGTATAAATTGCAAAAGAAGCTCTTTCGCTCGCGTATGTCAGAGGGTACATCTATCGAGCACTAGGTGTCGCAGATGATTACTGACATCGATCAGCTAGGTTAGCTGGGCATTACCTACGTGGCTGAGACTACCAAAGATTTGATCTTATAGTCTCTACCCGAAAGTTAGGCCAGGTTCATTATGAACCAAGAGTAAACTCTTGGAGAGTTGATGGCTATGCTCTAGGACGCAGAGCCAGAGCTTCTAAAAGGGGCAAAGGCAAAATCGTCACAGTCTTCTAGGAAGACATAGGACATATCCCAAGATGTCTGCCTAAACTGTGGCAAACGGGGTCACTGGAAGCGTGACTGTCGTATGGACAAGGCAGACATGAAGGAAGTGAAAAGGGGCAAGGCTCCGGCTTCAAGCATATTTGTCATAAACATGTTCACTACTAGTTTCAAAATTGGAATTTTGATACTATATGTGGTACATAAATATGTAATGATGTGCATAATCTGCTGATTAGTAAGAGACTGACTTCAGTTGAGATCTACCTGCGAGTCGGAAATGGGACAAGAGTCGTTGTTTTAACCGTAGAAACCTAAGCTTAGGAACTACCCTTTGGGTATGTACTTAAATTAGGAAACTGTTATAATGTACCTAATTTGACTAGAAACATTATCTCTTTATCTAAGTTTAACCCGTTGCGGGTATACCTTTATATTCTAGAACATTAAGTGTTTTATTTTATAAAGATGATATTGAGATAAACACATTAGATGTGAATAACAGTATTTATATTTTGAATATAAATGAATCTCAAACATATAACATGACAAACAAATAGCTCAAACTGAATTAATCAGATGAGACTTATTTGTGGCATTGTTGTCTGGGACACATTAAACAAGACTCGTATATCCACACTTTCGAAGAGTGGATACTGTAGGCACTGCATTTTTACATATAAGTCCCTATAATGAGTCTCATTTGGAGGCACTACCTTTTAAGTCACGGGAAACGGACGTCGGAAGGGGAAATTCAGAATAGACATGTCATCAAATTCATTTCACAAGTTCACTATTTTCGTTCGTTCTGCGTTCGTTACTTCGTTCGAACGTCAGGTAGATTGCGGGCATTCGTGTAGCATTCGAAGAGGCGTTCGAACGGTGTCGGTATTTCTGGTTTTGCTGCTAGCCTCACACCCAAGCCCAATTATCCCACCAAAGCCCATAAAACACATCCCAATTAATAAAACACATATTTAACACATGGGGAATTAAATAAAATATTAATTAAATCATATACCAAACTAAATAAAACATTAAATAAAATCATGCCTAATTAAAATCAATCAACCAATTATATTCCCAATCAAAAATATTGTATTCCTAATTTAACAAATATTATGCCTAAACAACACAAATTAAATATATTAACTTCCTAAATTGAACCAATTTTGTCCCCCCTTAATCTTTGGTTTTCCTTGTTTAAAACAAAATCATATCCTCCATTAAATACACAAATCCCTTCCTTGTCAAACAAGATTTAACCCTAGCCCTTTGCCAATAAAAGAAACCCAATTCCAACCCTAGAGAGCCATAGCTCATTGATACAAGAAAAAAACTTCTCTCTCACTCACACGCATACAGCAAGCAAATATTTCTCTTATCCTCATACACCCTTAGCCGAAAATCACAGCCCCATAAACCCCTACATTGCCAAAAATATTACAACCCGAAACACCACCGAAACAACCCCTATACAGCAGCCCCCATATCACTGAAATACCTAAGAAAACAGTCCCTGAATCACCTAAACCAGTGACCAACAAAAACTACACTTTTAATCCCTAAAACAATAACTAAAAACTGCACTTAAAGCCTTTAAAAACACCAGAAAACAGTGACCAAAATACAGCAGAAATATAGTAGCAAAACAGCAGCGAATCGGGGTCGAAACAGCAGCGCATCAGAGTCAAAACAGTAGCTTGAGCAGTGGAATAGCGAGGAAAGACGTGAACCTGTGAACCGGAGGAGTTGCAGAGCATTTCCCCACTTTTTCGACGACCATGCACCGTACTTTTGAGAGTCGACATAAAAGGTTAGACATGAGGGTATTTTTCCTATTATTTTCATCTATCCTTTTTTAATTGTTTTATTCATCACAGTCGCATGAGAGTCGTTTTTTTTAATGTGTGTTGTGGCCTTTGAATGAATGAAAATGTGTCGCCTCTTGTGGTATATAGGATGGAATCCCTGACATAAATTTCATAGCTGATTCCAAATGGACGGTAGTATGATCTGTACTCGGGATACAACTCCACGTACCCGCTGCTGCCGAGGTTGCTGCCATCAAGAACCGGTGTTTCGCCAACTTGGGAAGAACTTTGTCCAAGGTAATTGAGAAGTTGACAAGGCAAGGATTCTTAAAACCTTTGGATCCTAAACCACTTCCAAATCCCCCACCACCACATCTAAAAATAGACCGCTACTGTCACTTCCACCAGCAACACGGCCATGATACTGACAGTTGTTCCCGCCTCTGGTATGAAATTCAGGACCTCATTGATGCCCACAAAATACCCTATCCTGAAAAAGAACAGCCTAACACACACCAACCCTCTGCCAGACTATCACTCTGTTCCCCCACCGACTTACATGATCAACTCCGGCCTACCCGAAACCTTTGTCCTCCAAACTCTCAATCACCAGGCTTCTTGCATTGAGATAAAGGATAACAGTAGTAAAGAATCGTAGGCCGAGGAAGAAGGCAATGAAACTGTTCTTTCTGGTTTATTTTCTGCATTTTTAATAAAGACATCAACTTCGTCTACTTGTTTGAACCTTTTCCTGAATAATAATAAAGACATCCATTTCGCCTACTTGCCTGAGTCATTTCCTTCAACCTGCATGACATGAGTATGTTTGACAAAAGCATTCAACCCTGATACCATGATATTCAGCAACACTCATAAACGGGGGGATTCCCAAAAGAAGCAAGCAGAAACGACAGAATAACGTTTCAGTAATGGGAAATGGGGCAGTGAGGCTATCGGACTTGGAAGGAAATGAGTTCACTGAGCTGATCAATATGGATAGATTAAAGCAGTATTTTGCAAGAGGAAGAGAAAACCGAGCAGTCACCAAGGGAATTGGTGGACGACCTAACCCAACGGGATATTAAACTCATTCATACATACACGTAACGTATTTTGCATTCCTTTTTGTGTTTGTTTTGTTTTGTATTCAAAGGTTTCAAAGAAGAAAAAGAGAAAGCGTCAAATGCAAGCCAACCGGAAGCAGCAACAGTACAGTGTCAACAGTCTTCAAGAATGAATCACGGGGTTGAGGCCCATATCAGTATCAGTCTGGGGGCGAGGCCCATATCATTAACAGTATCAGTCTCGCCGGGTATGGCACTCTGGGGGCGAGGCCTACATCCTTATCAACATCAGTCTGGCCGGGTATGGCACTATGGGGGTGAGGCCCACATCCTTATCAACATCAGTCTGGCCGGGTATGGCATTCTAGGGGCGAGGCCCACATCCTTATCAGCATCAGTCTGGCCGGGTATGGCACTCTGGGGGCGAGGCCCACATCCTTATCAGCATCAGTCTAGCCGGGTATGGCACTATGGGGGCGAGGTCCACATTAACATCATATCAGTTTTGCCGGGTACGGCACTCCGGGTATGGAGATACAGAATCAGTTTTGCTGGGTACGGCACTCCGGGTATGGAGACATCAGATCAATTTCGCCAGGTACGGCACTCTGGGTATGGAGATATTACTGCGACGCCTTGGGTATGAGGTTTAGCACGCCAGGTACGGCACTCCGGGTATGGAGATATTACTGCGACGCCTTGGGTATGAGGTTTAGTACGCCAGGTACGGCACTCCGGGTATGGAGATATTACTGCAACGCCTTGGGTATGAGCTTTAGCACGCCAGGTACGGCACTCGGGTATGGAGATATTAATGCGACGCCTTGGGTATGAGGTTTAGCACGCCAGGTACGACACTCCGGGTATGGAGATATTATTGCGATGCCTTGGGTATGAGGTTTAGCACGCCAGGTACGGCACTCCGGGTATGGAGATATTACTGCGACGCCTTAGGTATGAGGTTTAGTACGCCAGGTACGGAACTCCGGGAATGGAGATATTACTGCAAAGCCTTGGGTATGAGGTTTAGCACGCCAAGTACGACACTCTGGGTATGGAGATATTACTGCGACACTTTGGGTATGAGGTTTAGCACGCCAGGTACGGCACTGCGGGTATGGAGATATTACTGCGATGCCTTGGGTATGAGGTTTAGCACGCCAGGTATGGCACTCCGAGTATGGAGATATTACTGCGACGCCTTGGGTATGAGGTTTAGTACGCCAGGTACGGCACTCCGGGTATGGAGATATTACAGCGACGCCTTGGGTACGAGGTTTAGCACGCCAAGTACGGCACTCCGGGTATGGAGACACCACTGCGACACTCTAGGTATGGAGACGCAACTGCGACACCTCGGGTATGAGGTTTAGCATGCCAGGTACGGCACAACATCAACTCCATGCAACACATGGCAAGTCAAGTGGCAGCTGGCTAGCCAGGTAAGTGAAAATACATTGCATAACTTTGATAGGATTTTCACTGTTACACATTACACAAGTCCCATCAAAGTGGGGGCGACTGTAGGCACTGCATTTTTGCATATAAGTCCCAATGATGAGTCTAATTTGGAGGCACTACCTTTTAAGTCACGGAAGTCACGGGGAAACGGACGTCGGAAGGGGAAATTCAGAATAGACATGTCATCAAATTCATTTCACAAGTTCACTATTTTCATTCGTGCTGCGTTTGTTACTTCGTTCGAATGTCAGGTAGATTGCGGGTATTCGTGTAGCGTTCAAAGAGGCGTTCGAACGGTATCGGTATTTCTGGTTTTGCTGCTAGCCTTACACCCAAGCCCAATTAGCCCACCAAAGCCCATAAATCACATCCCAATTAATAAAACACATATTTAACACATGGGGAATTAAATAAAATATTAATTAAATCATATACCAAACTAAATAAAACATTAAATAAAATCATGCCTAATTAAAATCAATCAACCCATTATATTCCCAATCAAAAATATTGTATTCCTAATTTAACAAATATTATGCCTAAAAAACACAAAGTAAATATATTAACTTCCTAAATTGAACCAATTTTTCCCCCATCAATCTTTGGTTTTCCTTGTTTAAAACAAAATCATATCCTCCATTAAATACACAAATCCCTTCCTTGTCAAGCAAGATTTAACCCTAGCCCTTTGCCTATAAAAGAAACCCAATTCCAACCCTTGAGAGCCCTAGCTCATTGATACAAGAAAACAAACTCTCTCTCACTCACACGCATACAGCAAGCAAATATTTCTCTTCTCCTCATACAACCTTAGCCGAAAATCACAGCCCCATAAACCCCTACATTGCCGAAAATATTACAACCCGAAACACCACCGAAACAACCATTATACAGCAGCCCCCATATCACCGAAATACCTAAGAAAATAGCCCCTGAATCACCTAAACCAGTGACCAACAAAAACTGCACTTTTAATCCCTAAAACAATAACTAAAAACTGCACTTAAAGCCTTTAGAATCACCAGAAAATAGTGACCAAAATACAGCAGCAATACAGTAGCAAAACACCAGCGAATCGGAGTCGAAACAGCAGCGCATCAGAGTCAAAACAGTAGCTTGAGCAGTGGAATAGCGAGGAAAGACGTGAACCTGTGAACCGGAGGAGTTGCGGAGCATTTCCCCCATTTTTCGATGACTGTGCACCGTACTTTCGAGAGTCGACATAAAAGGTTAGACATGAGGGTATTTTTCCTATTATTTTCATATATTATTTTTAATTGTTTTATTCATCACTGTCGCATGAGAGTCATTTTTTTTATTGTGTGTTGTGGCCTTTGAATGAATGAAAATGTGTCGCCTCTTGTGGTATATAGGATGGAATCCCAGACATAAATTTCATAGCTGATTCCGAATGGACGGTAGTATGATTTGTACTCGGGATACAACTCCACGTACCACTCGAGCAAATGGCACATGTTTCGCTTTGTTTTATCTTGTTTGTTTATTATCTACATTTTTCATCTCGCCATTTAATTTTCGTATGATGATTTGTTTGTATTGATGATGTGATGCGCATGGGCCTAGTATGTCGGTCTAAAGGTTTTCCATTTGAAGGAAAAAAATTTCAAAAGGCTACCTTTACGCCAACACTTTATCGCGCCTCTTACATCGTGTCTTTTGCTTTATGTACGTCGGTTGTTTATGCAATTGGTGATAAAGCGCATGGGCTTAGTAAGTACGATTAAAGGTCCTCTATTTTGAGAGGTTAAAATCCTTTACCACGATGCTTCGCCGTGCCGGATGACGTATATTTGATTGAATGTAAGATGTGTTCAATCGGGTATACGAAGTCTGATATCGTTGTCTTTACTTCTTTATATATGTATTGTGTTGTTTGCGCATGGGCTTAGTAAGTGCGATTAAAGGTCCTCTATTTTGAGAGGTTAAAATCCTTTACCACGATACTTTGCCGCGCCGGATAATGTATATTCGATTGGATGCGAGATGAGTTCAATCGGATACGTGAGGTCCTACATTGTGGATTTTTTTTGTCTATGAATGTGTTGCATTCATCAGGTCTGGTTCCATTCGAACGCGTTCTCGAATGCCACACGAATGCGAACCTTCTATTTACCATTCGAACGCGTTCTCGAATGCTACATGAACGCGTATGTATTTTCTTAGTTTCATCATACATCAGGTCTGGTTCCGTTCGAACGCGTTCTCGAACGCTATACGAACGCGAACCTTGTGTTTACCATTCGAACGCGTTCTCGAACGCTATGCGAACATGCACGCACTTTCTTAGTTTCATCATGCATCAGGTCTGGTTCCGTTCGAACGCGTTCTCGAACGCTATACGAACACGAACCTTCTGTTTACCGTTCAAACGCGTTTACGAACGCTACACGAATGCGCACCCACTGAACTGAGTCATTTTCATCTGATTTCGTGCATAATTGTCCCTAATAGCTATCCCTTCGTATGATGAACCCGATTGCTTCTCTGTATTACGCAAGATTGTGTATGTGTCGTTCATCTGTATTCCCCACATGTATGAGTACAATGTGTTTATTAACTTGTATGCTTTCCGTATGTTAATTATCTTTATGTATGAAAATTGAGACATAGATTACATGCTAATAGGCTGTATGCAAATTCAGATATGTGTTGCATGTAAATTTAGATGAACTTGTTGATGTATGCATGCGAACCTAGGGGTAAATCATCCTTGGAAATATGTTGCTTAGGCTTGGTTAGATTATTGCACAAATCATTTTATTACAAGTGGCATAAGTAAGGGACCATTCCGAACCCAACGGTTTGAGGTCTTCCCTTGCGAGGGGTGAGTGAGTGCGGCCTTAAATCTCATTTTCCCGGTTCACACCGGGTGGCGACTCCATTATTCTCCGGTTTAGTCCCCCGCGGGCTACTCCGTACTCCCAACTAGGCCGTGAGCCTAGAACAACATGCGTCGCCCAGTTTCTGTTTCCCACAGATACTAAAACGGATTTGATTCTAATTCAAATAATGTCTACGAATCTAGTTTATTAGAGAAAAGTGCCTAAAATACCTTTTACTTGGTAAAAGTGCAAGTGCCACCGATCTGTTAGCCCTCGTTCATAGTGACGTAAGTGGGCCATGTCTAGCTAGGCTAGAGGTGGATATGAATATTTCGTAACCTTTACGGATGTGGCATCGCGTTATGGTTATGTGTTTCTTTTGAAACATGAATCAGAAACTTTTGATAAATTCAAAGAGTTTCGACACGAAGTATAAAAACAGACCGGCAAGAGTATAAAACATCACGATTGGACCGTGATGAAAATACTTAAGCAATAAGTTTCTCAATTACTTAAAAGAGTATAGTATTCTTTCAATGTGGACTCTTCATGGAACACCTCAATTTGACGGTGTATCCGAACAGAGAACCGAACTTCGTTAGCATGGTAAGGTTAATGATGAGTCGCTCTGAGCTACCATTTTCCTTCTAGGGATACGCATTAATCAGTGCAAAACTTATTTTGAATAAGGTTCCATAAAAATCCGTTAGACAGACTTCATATTATATATGAACAGGAAAGAAACCAGGTTTTCTCATTCCTGAAGATTTGGGTATGCTGGGCATATGTTTGGATAATACCAAACGAAAATCCAAATCGGATAAGTGCCTAATTTGTAGGTTATCCTAGGGAAACCAAAGTATAGTACTTATACAACTCACAAGAGAACAATGTAATTGTTGCTCTCCATGCGGTTTTCCTAAGAGGAATTCCTATATGCAGTGGAAAGTGGGAGGAAAGTAAAACTCGATGAAAATCGGAGTAATACTGTTCCAGGCACCGATTCCTTAACGGAACACAAACAGTTCATCAGGGATGAAATTGTACCATAATCTTCAAATACACAAGAACTGCGCAAGTCGGAGAGAGTCAGAAAACAACCTGGGAGGTATGGGTTTCTGATCTCACCTCATGAAGATGTCAATCTTATTGAGGAACACGAACCGGCTACGTATAAGGAAGTGATACAAGGTATCGACTCCCTATTATGGCAAAGTGCCATGATGTTCGAAATGGATTCCATGTATACCAACCAAGTTTAGACACTGGTTGATGTACCGGAAGGCATTGTGCCTATTGGTACTATATAAGTCTTTAAGGAAGACATACATGGATGGCAACATAACAAACGTACAAAGTTAGGCTTGTAGCGAAAATGTATCGTTATCAACATTGTGTCGATTACGACGAAACCTTTTACTCGTTGCCATGGTTAAATCCATTTGGATAATGCTTTCTAATGTTGCATGTTTCATTTATGAAATATGGCAGCTGGACGTCAAAACCTCTTTCCTTAAACAGAAACCTTTTGGAGGATGTTTACAACATCCTGACGGTTTTGTCGTACCAAAACATGCAAATAAGGTTTGCAAGTTAATTCGATCCATTTATGGATTGAAGCAAGCATTGCGTTCTTGGAACTATCATTTTGATGTAATCATAATGGTATATGATTTAATTCAAAACGAAAATGATTCTTGTGTATAAAAGAAGGTTAGTGGGAGCGCACTGACAGTGATTGTCCTATATAATGATGACATGTCATTTCTTGGAAATGACATTCCCATAATATGATCGGTGAAAGCTTGGCTTTCATGATAATTCTCCATAAAATAATTGGGAGATGCAACCTTTATTCTAGGAATAAGGATCTACTGGGATAGATCTAAAAGTTGTTGGCACTCTCCAAGAACTCGTACATTGAAAGATATTTACGCGACCTGGTGTCTCATATGCTTTGAGCATATGGAGTCACAATCAAGCCAATCCAAGTTATAGTCACTGGATTGATGTTAAGAACATCCTTAAGTATCTTAGATGAACTAAGGATGCTTTCTTAAGCTATGGAGAAGGAAAACTTGAAGTGACTGGGTTCACCGCTGCAAGTTTCCAAACCGATAAAAATGACTATAAGTCATTATAAGGGTACTATATAGTTTGAATAACGGAACGGTGAGCTGGAAATCTTCTAAGCAAGATATTGTTGCCGAATGAACATCAAAAGTAGAATATTGATGCAGCTGAGGCAGCAAAAGAAGTAATTTTGGATCTATATAATCCTAATTGGATTAGAAGTAGTTCTGTTAGCAGCTGGGATAGGCTACAACACATGCTAAAGAATTAATGGTCTCATCGACGATCCAAATATATATTTCAATTATTTCATCTCATTCGTCGGATCATACATCGTGGCGATGTGATGATCGAATAAATCGCACTAGATGATAACATTGCAAATCCGCTGACGAAAGTAGTTTCTCAGCAAAAGTTTGAGTGACCCGTACATAGTTCAGGTGTAGGACACTTGAGTGATTGGCTATAGGCCAAGTGGGAGATTGTTGGACAATTATGACCAATAGCATCACTATTTGTACAGAACATGGTGTTGTTGTACAAATTAACTATGTGACAAAGGAAATTGCTCTTTTATCATTTGTAATTGGATTACAGGGATATATAAATGATAAAAGTCCATATGATTAGTTTCGGATTAATAAGATATGAGACAGTATTAATCCACTAAGGTTTAATCATTAAAACATCCCTAGTCGTAGTATTATCGAGATTGGACATCGATAATGCGGAATAGACTAGTATTGCACTTGTGCGCGTTGTGGGAGCATAACGGCATAGTTCTCATATATTTAAGTATTGGATACTTATGCAAGTGTAATAGGAGGTTGTGTTTTCTGATGGTACGGAAACAGTTTCGCTCTGGATAGACCCCTCGGAATCCCATTGGTAGTATGACTATGTGTCTATGGGAATCTGAATCAAGGTAGGTGTATTTGGTCTTAACCTGAGACTTGCATCACTAATACTTGCGACAATCAATATACTTTGGTCTTCTATGTATATTGAGAATCGTAGTGTATTGGGTGTGATGTCAAGATGGAAGTATCACTCCAGTCATATGGAGATGATGATCACGCAGGATACGGAACTAGTACTCTTTAGTACTACAGTCATCAGGATAATATGACTAGGTCATTATTATCCGATTATAGAGACTAGTTACCAGAGATCCGATATATGCTCCGTACGGGGCAGACACAATTCCAACCTCAGGCCTAGCATGTGACATTCGATACTGGATCGCAATACTCAATACTACGTATACTACGCCTGATATAGATCACATATTCCTTAAAAGAATATTTCTGGAGAATTGGGTAGGCACGGTGCTTTGCTAGAAGCCAACCATGTCTTGTAAATCGATAAGAACGTGGTACTAGGTACACACGTGTTCGGATATTCTGATGACCGTATTTACTGCCAACATATCCAGGGATCTCATGGGTCGCTTCCCGAAGATTCATCGATGACGTATGACTCGAACATAATTAATCTGGGATTAATTAGAAGAGAGAGAAAATTAATCTAGGATTAATTACATAGAATTTTATCTGGGAAAAAATTCAATTAAAGAGAGAGAACGATTAATTTGGAATTAATCGATAAAATAATATATTCGATATATTAAATGAAATTAGATTTCATAACGGAATTAAAATTGGATTTTAATTCGGGTGAACGAGTTAATTTAGAAATAATTCGCTAGCGACGTGAATAGTAATTTTGCTAGGCATAATTATTTAATTAAATTTGATTTAATTACGTCGCAACGGAAAATTCGTTAATTCGGAATTAGCGAACCCGAGCCCGAGATGTGTTGCGGGCCCACTCGGATTTTGAATCATGTGGGGCCCACAATTCACATCACAAGTCACCTCACTTGTCACTTTATTTTCTTTTGGTGATGGAAGTTGGTGAAGATTTATTTTGGTAACTTGTAAGACACCTTTTGTCATTTGGAATGACATTTACCAAACATGGTTTTCGTAAAAGGGAATTGTTTTTTGGAAAATCAATTACAATTACACAACACCAAAAATCAAATCTCTCTTCTTCTCTTTTCTCTCAAAAACCGAGAGTTGCCTCTCTCCCTCTCTTCTCTTGGCTTGGCCGAGAGTCACACAATGATAAGGGGAAATTTTTGTTGCAAAAATTTTCCATTGCTAGCATATTAAATGAGTCTTACAAAGGTGATAGGGAAACATATCCATGAGTTTGGAATTCAAGGAGATGCTTGGAAGCTTTACATACATCAAATGGGAGCTTGGAGCACAACACAAAGGCTTGGAATTTTTGTTATCTCCTACATCCAAAACCGATCAAAGTGAGTATTTTCTGCATTCTTAATTTGTTGTATTCACATGATTTCTTGCTTAATTGATCTTGGTTTGACCTAGAAAACCCAACAAGTATCATATACAGATCCCAATGTATATCATATACTCATGGCCCTCAATAACTCACCTAGCGCTCAAGAGGTAGGTAACAACAAGTAAGCCCGCTATGAGAGATTTAGTTTGTCCAACAAACACAATCATTTTCCTTAGCAAGCATCATTCATATTTTGTAGAAACTAAGTTCTACATCAAAAAGACTCAGATGCCATATCAACATTGTGCTTCAGCTACTAAGTTGTCTAAGTATTTACAGATCAAATCCAAGATACTATGTAGACAACCGCAAACACAACACTAATAACAAACTTCTAATCTACGAGGTCACTATGCAACTTCATAAGTCAATACTTCATAAGTTGCAAATAATTCCACTCATACAATAGAATCATCTGTGACATTCTCACTGCATATTTTCTGACACTTTATGACGTAGACTGTCTAACGTCATAACTAGACTCAAAACTAATCTGACCCATTATTTAGAAACTCATTCTTAATATCTCAAAGATGATAAAGAACATGTTTCAAGACACATCTTATGGTCTAGAGAATATCAAAATAACTCGTAACAATTACGATTAAATTGATATCTCTAATCACACTCAATATAGTATTTATTACGCCATCATCTTATGATGCATAAGATTGATTAGACATTCTAATCAATATCTCTTTCGAAAAAGGAATCATCATTTACGAAAGATGAATACTATACATAAGACACACACTAACTATCAAACAATTATACTAATTGTCACACAGACAGTCTCACTGTGTCATTTATTAAATCATATCTAATGTACGATTAATATGAGTATCTCATAAGTTTCTTAGTTTTATATCATATATAAAACTTTATATCAAATATAATAGAGACACCACTCCCACTGCTTTTACGGAGAAAATAAGACTCAAGTAAACATTTTACCTCATAAACATCTCATTATTACCTTAATAATGATAATGTCATTCTGATGTAAACACTATAAAGAAATTTGTACGCTTACACTAACTCTTCTATCTCATATGTATTCTCTATGCTTTGATAAAATCAGACAATCTGACTGATATCAAAATTAGAGAACACAAATTTCCAGAAAGCTCATCCGAGTCTACAATAGGCTTTATAAGCTAATATACTAAATTGTAATCTTAGCATAATACAAACTTCAGGGCCATTCCAAAACGAACTATTCAAACTAAGAAATCACAATGGATCTCTTATCTGAAGAAACCATTCAGAAACGCCACTTTGTATTCTTTAGCGAAAATGTATAATTTAATATCATCATTAACCAACAGATCTTAAATTATTCAATCA
>SKCR01012158.1:0-31471 GCA_019454045.1 Zanthoxylum bungeanum
GCTGATGCAGAAGGAAAATCACCCTTTTCAAAAAGACAACCATCAGATACATCTGTACCAGGCAATATTTGATTTAATAAGTCTGGAGACTGATGTTCAGGAGGAGTTTGAGATTCAGTGACCTCACTGCAAGCTTTTACTTGTTCTCCTACAACAAATGTTTCCATGTTTTCTGACTTATTGTTTTCCATACACATAACTTCATTGTTATAGTTACGTCCATCCAGAACTAGATTTTCATTTACTATCTGCTTACTCTCAGATCCTGGTGGACAACTGGACATTGATTCCCCAAGAGCTGAAGAAGAATCAGCCCTTTGAGGCTCAACTTTCAAACTGTCATCTCCAAACCCAGAGGCATATCTACTAGCTGAAACAGCAACTTCAGAGGATACTCGAGCCGAATTATTCTCAAGCAATAATGCGATTCCATCTGTACATGCTGGTAAACTAGAATCAAAAAGGGTATCAATGTTAGAAACGGCAACTCCCTCTTCTGGTTGTATTAGACCCTCATTTGAATTGGAGAGCAACTCTACACCAGATGAAGAGAGATCTAGAGTTACAGGTCCCTCGCTGATCTCAGATGCAATCATACTACTACATCCAGGAAAGAAAGCAGAGACTTTTCTCCCTTTCCTGTTCTCTGGTGAAGCTCCATTAAGATCACCGCTATCTGAAACATTTGTCTCACAATATCCACCTGTTGAATTGTGCCCACAGATCGCCTTTAATCCATCAGCATCCATACCTTCAGAAACCCTTGCTTCTGCAAGACAAAAATCTTTTACAGACAAACTTAAGGTTGTATTAGCGGATCTCACAGAGCTAACTGATTTTACAAGCCCCATGTACCTCTCACTTATCATTGCATTTGGAAAATCTGAAAGGGGCATCATAACTTTTCTTTTGTCAGTGTTGTTATACATATCCTCCTCGCTGCTTCCAGCTGAAAACATAGTATTTGGAAATCCTTCTGCGCTACTGTTCTCAAGTGAGATGGTAACCTCATTTCTAGCCTGCTGCCTAGCATGAAAATCACCAGTCCCAGGTGTAATTTCTTCGGAATTAATACTAAAATTATCAGAACCTGAGACGCTGCATTTTTCACGGTTGAAGCAGCTTGCATGTATGGAAACATTGTGGATTCCAGTTTCATCTGAACTAGACAAAGCAGGTATCTCATAACTTCCAGGAGGAATAACCAACGGAAATCCTTCCACAGTACTTCTATAGACTGAGAGACTCATTTGACCTTTGCATGGCTGCTGAGTAGAAGTACTCTGTATACCAATGTCAGAATTAGTAATTTTCCCCTGTGAACTAAGTAAACCATTGTTGGAACTTGTGTTGGTTTTCATCCCATGTGCAAAGCTACAGGTATTTACAAGACTCTCATGCTTCCTGTTTTCCCCCAACCTTAACAAATCAGAATTAATATATCTTCCTTCTGGGAGCAAAGTTTCTGGAGATTCTTTGGTTTCAGCATTTTCAAGCAATAAAGAATGTCCATTGCGGCAAAACTGATTGTCGGCACCTTCAACACTACCAATGTCAGAAAAATTAGTTTCACTCGGTAATTTAGTTAGATCCTTACCAGTGTTTGAGGCAGTATATAAGACATGCAAAGAATTGTCTTCATTTACAGAACCCTCATCAGTTTTAGTTTCTTTATGACTTGAAGAAGCCAAAGGAGAAAGTGAACTATTCCTCTTTCTCTTAATTTTAGTGATACATGGCACACAAGAATTCCCATCAGGGCTAACTTCCTCTGATTTCATAGCAGCCTGTGGAGATCCACCCACTAGGTCATTTCCAGGCATCATGTTTGCATCATTTGTATAAGTTTGCAAATCTTCAAGGTGACCAGAAGAAATAGCAACAGAAGTAATTTTATATTTTGAAGGTTTTACTCCTGTTTTCAACACGAGGGTTGCAGGTGCACTAAGGGTGGAGCCATCCGCTTTCACAGGTTCATCTAGCTTCTCTGTTGGTTGAGAACTGGAAACAAGCTCAGTAGGGTTTATGGCATTCTTCACTACTTTTTTTGCAACTTTTTTCTTTTTTGCAACCTTAAGTGAAGATGTTTTAGTGGTACCAACATCAGTGCCCCATTTTTCTGGAACAATGACATTTGACTTTTCCACTATAATCTTTGCAGGTGAATTTTTACTCCCACTGGAACGAGTCTGTGAATTGTTATCACGCATTTTAGCACCGGAAGGTAAACCTTTATTTTCAGACTGTTTTGAATCCCTATTGTTCACAGCATCTCTGGAACCATCCAGCTTTCTACTACTGTCAAGGGGTTTCTTCATTGGTGAACTCGAATGATCCTTATCAGACATAATAATTTTCCTTGTGTTTCCTTTCTTGGTTGTTAAGTTTGCATCACAAACAATAGCAGAGCTTGAAGGTGCCATAATTGCCTTGGCCACAAGTGAATTAGATTTGAAAGAAACATCAAGCTCCACAGGACTCCCCTCTCTCTGTTCATATTCACCCACCTCACGTTCCGGAAATACAACCTGGTCTTTCCCTCTAAATGAACCAGACTTCATTTCATAGCCCAAATAATGTAACTCTCCATCATCTCTATTTCTATAATAAGGTTTCTGAATTCTCAAAAGTGCACTCTTCTTTTGTACTTGCTTCCTCGGGGTTCTATTATACTCATAACTATCCTCTCTACTTCCTCTATTAGTATTATATCTTCCCGAACCAGACCCATAAAATTCGTGCTTTCCACTAAAAGCCCTAACCCCATTATCACCATTCTCATAATTCAATCCCCTTCCAAAAAAAGAATCACGACTCTCTCTATCTCTCAACACATGCCTATCTAAAGCCACATCTCTCACATTATTACTCATGAACTCATTACTATGAAACTGTGAACCATGTTGATTATCATAACTACTTGAAGTTGAATTCAACCTATCAGTATCAGACACAAAATGACTATAATGTGGAACAAACTCTACCCTTTGATTGCTATTATTGCTACTTTTATACTCAAATTGAACACCATCATTGATATACCTATCTCTAAACCTATAACTCGTATCTAATTGATGCTTAATCTTATCCACTGGCCGATATGGGGACATGGGCCTATGATGAAATTGAAGATGGTCCAAATTACTAACAACCGGTCCATGATCAGGCAGATTCCGGGATGGGAGATCCCACAAATCCGGTTGGGCATTAAAATCAGACACCAGATGCTGACGATGATCAATTAGTTGGTGCCGATCATCGTTAATTGAAATCCGGAGGCCAAAATCGTTACTTCGATGGTGGTGGTACTGATTATGAGGTTTAGGGCTAAAATTGGGACTAAATTGGAACTGTGAATTGGGGGAATGAAAAGGAACTTTTGTTACAGGAGGAGGGTGGTGGTGGCGGCGTAGTTGTTGCGGTGGAGGTGGAAGTAATTGGGGAGGCGCTAGTGGTGGTGGAGGAGGAAGGTAGTTGTTGTTGGATTGATGGTGGTAAATTTTGGGGCGATAAAGACAAGGGTTTGAAGGAGGAGAAGAAATGGGAACGTACCTTGATTCATCAATGTATGGAGGATCATCCATCACTCTTTTTGGCGTCTCAACCTCAGCCTCTTCTTTCTTCTTATCGCTCACTTTTCTTCTTTGGCGTTTCACTTCGACTGCCCCCCACTTCGATTCCCTTTAAAAAATCGTAAATAATCCACGAAATTATTTCGCTAAATAATAATTATTATTATTTTTATTTTTATTTCTATTAATATTTTTATTATTTATTATATATAATTTATTTTTTTACGCTCATAAAAATTATTTAAACACATATTTTAATAAAATTATTATTATTAAAATAATAACATAAATTATTATTATAGACAACTTATTATAAGTAATTATACAACAATATTTCTTTAAACAATTTTTTCTTATCTTCAAATTCTAAAACTTTTGTTTCTAACATGTTAAATTTATATTTTGCAATATATCTGAGATTCCAAAGTTATATTCTTTTTGTTTGGCAATTTTTTATATTTTGGCTGAACATTGAACAAGTTCGCTAAAACATTGAATTCTAAAAACTTCATGCAATTCGAGAAAAAAATAATTGCATCTAGTGACCAATATTATCTCCACGTGTCTCTTCAAGTGGCGGAGCCAGCCCCTCCTGGGCACAAAATATAATATATATATATATATTATATATATATATATTAAATAAATTATTGTTGTTTGATTTATCATAAAATTCCTCCCTAAAATTTTAAAACTTAAAAATATCAAATCTTAAAGCAAAATATTTTTGTTTTTTAATTTTTATTTTTGTCAATTTTCTTACCCACCACTTTAAATCAATCAACCAACAATTCAATCGGATCTCAAATTTTACCCAAAATTAAGACTCTAAATTTAAACAAAAAATTAATTTTTATGCGAATAATAACTTTTATAAATTTTATTCTTTATGAATATGAATCCATTTCATGAACTTTTTCATGAACTTGACCATCCCCTCAAAATTTAGAACCCTAAAACAACCCTGAATTTAACTTCTCCTGAATCGAAATTCTAGCTCTACCACTATCATCAATGCCGTTGGTTATTGGTAATATTCTATTTTCCTCAAATCATGTTAGCCCATGCGATACCATTGATATTTTCTGTCATCAATTATATGCTTGGATCCATGATTATGGCCGATAGAAATGCCCTCTTCTCCCAACCCAAAAATGGGCAAGCACCCACTCCGTAACAAAATGAAAAGCAACGAGCTTCACAAGAAAAGCGAAGCGAACCGCGCTAGCAGCGCGCATCCGTTTTTCGGCTGGCTTCAAATAATGGACTCATTTTGTCTTGAAGAACCTAAGAACGCCATTTCTATCTTATTAGAAAAGCTGCAGGGCCCTGCAACCTTTCTAAAGCTAACGAGCAATCAAATTAAAGCGTTAGCGCAACGGCTTTCGCGCAGCTCAATCTCTTACTTCTTGCTTTCGAGCCTGTTTACAGCTTCCTTTTTTTATATCTCCTCAATCAAAAGGTGAAAGCTTGCTTGACTAAGAAAGTCATAGTTGGCGCCTTAGCCTATCTATAGTAAGAGTCTAAGTTGGTAATGGGTTCTACTAAACATACACACAGTTAACCGTAACTGAACCAAAACTGAATTATTGACCAACCAAATCATGAATCGTTGACCCGTAAATCGAACCTTAAATTGTAACCGAACCGGTTAGATCTGGTTCGGTTACGGTTGGAAGCCAAACCAACCGCCGGTTTAGGCGGTTGGTTTGATTAAACCGTAACCGAAACAGTTACGGTTTAAATAGTTTAAGAATAGATCTATGAAGATCCTTTAATTTCAACATCATGGTATAAGGATCTAATCCTTAGTTTTGATGACAAAATTAAAATGTCATTGCGTCAAGCATAAATGATTGAGCACTAAAGTTATCATCACCATGAGTCTTCCAAAACTCATGCTCCACTATTCGCTCAACTCCGAGCGTAGGCCCAAGAGGTTTTTCTATCAAATAGAATAACTTCTCAGTTCCCAGGACAATCCTGAGGTTCTATTCCCAATCTGAAAATTGGAGCCGTTTAAAGACATTTTCACCCAGGACTATGTTCTAAACGCTAATCTTTCAGTTATCTTGATTCCAATAGTCCAACTATCCAATCAACGATTTCAGGTACAATTAAATATAATGATTACTATAGTCTAACTATATAATCAACTATAATTTGATTGGTTAAATTCAAATATATTGATTACTATAATCCAATTATATAATCAACTATAAATGAAGTAGTTTGAATACAGTCTAACTATTTAAGTAAAACAACAATTAAATATTAGTTCAACTAATATATATGTAATGACGAAAATGAAATGAGCGTGTATTGGCAAGTATCTAAATGAAATTGCAAATTTAATACTTGCCTCCCACTATTTTTCGGCGAGCCTCTAACCCTCTGTTGAGTACTCGGGAAACCTAGTTTCCTAGTGGGCTATGATCCCGTTAAATAACACACAACCTTGACTTTGACCAACAAGCTGTATGATATTTAACTAGGTAGATCTCTAAGATCAATTGGATCTCATCCAATTCCTAGATCCAGTAGGTGGACATCCAAGCCCGAAATATATATCTAATATATGCCAATATATCCGATATATTCCCTAACCTTTTTCCTCTGAATCAACTAAGCATTGGCTTTGGCACAACAAACTTAATGATTCCAGTTAAGCGGGACCCATTGACTTTGGAAGCTTCGTAATCGATGTCGATGGACAAGAAGTGATCTTGAATTTGGCCAACAAATCACAACTTAGACAAGACATGCGATATGAACAAAGCCTTCATGATTCAAACACATCCGCGATGGACAAAGGTCTTGACTTTGGCCAACAAACCAGTGCCAATCTTGGATCTTGAGAAAGAATCACTCAATGGAAGGAAATCATTAATATTTATTGAGGGTTTTTCGCGTAATTGGCAACCAATTAATTATCTTTGATTAGGTCTCATCATACACCCTTAAGCATGCATTCTAACAGCATAATAAGACGCGATAAATAAATTAATAATGATATGCGGATGGATATTTAAAACATTTTGTTCTTAGAACAAATCACTCACTTTCCTCTTTTCGCTAGCACAATCTTACTTCTACCCAATTACATAACACTTCTAAAGAAACCTCATTTACATTGAGGGGAATATGTGAGAAGAGAAATACAAGAATCAAGAGGTAATAGGCTGGACACGCAGGTCCAATTTAATAAATTCTAAATTTATTACAATAATTTCCAAAATTGCCCTCACCCATCTAACATCCATCTGATATACATTATTCATACATCACATCCATGTATTCACACAAAGCATGTTATCAATTAATCTAATCCAATTAATTAATCTTTGATTAATGAGCATCCAATGTTCAAATAACGATTTGATTTGCGCGAGTCCAACTCGTTTTAAGAATAAGTACTCAAAGTACGAATTCTTGAATTATATTTGTTGACGGCTGATTTTGGTCTCAGAGTAATATTGGAATATCACTCCCGAGAAAACCCTCCCTCAATAGTGAATTGTTTGGTTATGGGGAACAAAGGCAAATTTAGCGAAAAGCAGATAAACACAACCAAACAACAAGGGGATTTAACGTGGTTCGGTGGATTTGGATCCGACCTACGTCCACGGACACAAAAATGATGGTACTTTTATTACTCAAACACTCTTCTCAGATCTCTACAAGTTAGAGCTTGAAGATTCAGATCACTAGCTTTGTTGGTGATCTTATGATTTTTTTTTTAAGATCCCTTTACACATACTATGCTCTCCTATTTATAGTAATACAGAAATCAGACTCCTATTGGCATAAGGAATCCTAGTTGAACTTAGTCTCTTCTCCTTGCAAGGATTCCTAGCCTGATGTTCCCTTCTTTTTTCTTCTTCTTTTCGGATTCTGACTCCATCTCCTTGTGAAAGTAGGATAACTCGCTTATCTTATCCGTTAGAATAGAGTGTCGTCATCTTGAACGCGTCTCGCCATGTGGTCGGTCTTTATGTGGTCGGTCATGACAGTCTTTTATGTTGAGAGTGTTCCTGCCGACCTTAAAGTGATCGGTCATACGAACCAAAGTGGTCGGTCTTCACATGTTGTGGTCGGATCGGTTCTGATGATCTCAACCAATAAGGGAATTACCCTTTTACCCCTGTCGTGCTGCTTAAATGACATAGTGCCCGGAAAACACCATCAACATCTGTCCCCTAGTTCTCGGTTCCAACGAGTATACAAGTTGGTGCGGGCGGGAACTATAAAAAGATGGTGTGCTGATCGCCTTGCTGGTGGTCGCTCCAGAAATCACAGAGAAAACGCATTGGCTGTAAATCTGGTCATTCCTGCCACCTTCATGTGCTCAGTCAACGAGGATCCCGATATCTACCGTGGAGAAAATGTTTTGCCCTTATGCTGATGACGATCGACTCGGTGGGACGTAACTCGATCCCGAGCTGAGAAGAACATTTGGCTCTGGGGGAATGTTACATCCCCAGACCAATAGAGGGCCGACCATGTGGGAGATGCTTCGATCCCATGCCGATGATAAGTCTCTCGGTGGGACGTATCCCGACCCCGAGCTGAAGAAAGACTTGACTCTAGGGGAATGCTACATCCCCAGTCCAAAGAATCCGACTCGGTGGGACGTAACCCGACCCCGAGCTGAAAGAAAGACTTGGCTCTGGGGGAATATTACATCCCCAGTCCAAAGAAGCCGACTCGGTGGGACGTAACCCGACCCCGAGCTGAAAGAAAGACTTGGCTCTGGGGGAATATTACATCCCCAGTCCAAAGAGGCCGACTTGGTGGGACATAACCCGACCCCGAGCTGAATAAACCATAAGGCCTCGATGGAATAAAATCCAGATCCGAGCCGATTAACCAAGCGGCCTCGGCAGAACGAAATCCAGCCCCGAGCCGAATAACCAAGCGGCCTCGGCGGAACGAAATCCAGCCCCGAGCCGAATAACCAAGCGGCCTCGGCGGAACGAAATCCAGCCCCGAGCCGAATAACCAAGCGGCCTCGGCGGTACAAGAGCAGACCCGAGCCAGGAAGAAACATCGATCTCGGCGGTACAAGAGCAGACCCGAGTTGGAAAGAAACATCGGTCTCGGCGGTACAAGAGCAGACCCGAGCCAGGAAGAAACATCGATCTCGGCGGTACAAGAGCAGACCCGAGTCGGAAAGAAACATCGGTCTCGGGTTACAAGAGCAGACCCGAGCCGGAAATAAACATCGGTCTCGGCGGTACAAGAGCAGACCCGAGCCGGAAAGAAACATCGATCTCGACGGTACAAGAGCAGACCCGAGTCGGAAAGAAACATCGGTCTCGGCGGTACAAGAGCAGACCCGAGCCGTAAAACATATATCAAAACTATTGTGTGGGCCACAACAACAAGCATAAATAAATGTCAGCCTAAGGCAGAAGAAGTCTTACTCACATTTTGGGATCTGTTGCCTTTCTTGCAACTCTACAATGGTCACTACAAGCAAGTTTCTTCTTAATACATTATCTCTGCATCTCAACATTCCACGCATCCGACCGGATGACTTCCGCTATCAACTTTGGTCAACCTCAAAAACTGAATGGTCTATGTACACACTGAGGTAGCCTTCTTTCACCAAGTCTTCCACATGATCTCGCAGGTCTCTGCACTCATTCGTGGCATGTCCCCTTACGTTATGGTAGATACAGTAAGCCCCTACTATTTCCATCCTCAATCGGGAACCTCCTCAAATTAGGCTCGGCCAACAGACCTTTATCCTGGATTTCCCGAACTATCTGGGCCATAGGTTTGTTCAGGGGGGTGTATACTGTCCTCCCCGCGACACGGTTGACTTGGTCAGATGACTTTATCTCTTGAACATGATTACTCGGAGGTGTCGGTCTGAGTTTCTTCTGCTCCGAGACCGGCCTCCTCAAATTTCTGATCGAATCCCATTGATTGTCTGACCTGAGTATTTTAGCCTTTCGGGTGTCTACTCCCCGGACAATCTTTTTCTCCTCCTCTATTAAGATAAACTTCCTGGCCAACTCCAGGGCAGTGGCATAATCCGATACGTCTTGAATCCTCAGGTGAGTCCACAACTTCCGATGACTCGTACGCTCCGACCTCAAGCACCAAATTGTGGTACCTTTCAATAAATTCCTCAGGGGCTCATCATCCCCCTGCTTCATCAGTCTCAATTCTCCCACCATTTTCTTGGGACGCATGCCCCTTTAAAGTGTCGAATGAACGACTTCTTAAGTTGTGTGAAGCCCTGATGCTCCCCGGAGCCAAGCTTCTGTACCATAGGATGGCGGGTCCACTTAAAGTTAGGGGGAATACTTTGCAGATGGCATCTCCTACTACTCCCTGGACTTCCATCAACAAGACAAAACTTTCGATGTGTGATTTCGGGTCAGAGTGGCCTTTGTAGGGTGCCATGGTCGGCATGCTGAATCGCTTTGGGAATCTTGCCGACCTTATTTTTTCCGCGAGGGGAGATTCATCTTTGCCGTCCTGGACATCCCCTCTGTTTGCATTGGGATGTACTCCCCATTTGATCAGCTCCTCCCGTAACCAAGATTTCATGTTGCTATCTTTGGTTCCACTCCGCCTCCTGCGGTCTTCTTTCTTTCTGTTATCCCGGGGTAGGTGCTTCTCGTGGCCGGTATCTTCTCGTACTTCTTCGTCGTATTCTTTCTCCTTTCGCCGGGTGTTGCGAAGGCTATCATATGAGGGGTCTGGTGACGATTTGTCACTTTCTTCCTCCCATGTGTCCTCGGTCCGGGAATCTCCCTGGACCACTACAGATCTTACCCTGTAAGGGTCTCTCCTCCGGGGTCTGTCGTCCTCACTTATATCGACAATCCTCTTTCCTTCTGCTATGTCGTTCCTTCGTCGGCTAGTCCCGGCCTCGAATTTTCCATTTTGTGCTCCTTCTATCATTTCCAACCGGTCTACTATGGTTTTTAGCAGAGTTTAGCTTTCCTCCCTTTCTTTCCTAAGGTTCTCCTCAATCTTCTCCATCCAATCTGCAGCCGAGCTCCCTGATGGTTGGTGGCTTCCGTCTTCCGCCATTGTCTCACTACGCGAGTTGCTTTTTGTTGAGTTCCCCACAGACGGCGCCAACTGTTGACGGCTGATTCTGGTCTCAGGGTAATATTGGAATATCACTCCCGAGAAAACCCTCCATCAATAGTGAATTTGTTTTGTTATGGGGAACCAAAGGCAAATTTAGCGAAAAGCAGATAAACACACCAAACAACAAGGAGATTTAACGTGGTTCGGTGGATTTGGATCCGACCTACGTCCACGGACACAAAAAGGATGGTACTTTTATTACTCAAACACTCTTCTCAGATCTCTACAAGTCAGAGCTTGAAGATTCAGATCACTAGCTTTGTTGGTGATCTTATGATTTTTTTTAAGATCCCTTTACACATACTATGCTCTCCTATTTATAGTAATACAGAAATCAGACTCCTATTGGCATAAGGAATCCTAGTTGAACTTAGTCTCTTCTCCTTGCAAGGATTCCTAGCCTGATGTTCCCTTCTTTTTTCTTCTTCCTTTTCGGATTCTGACTCCATCTCCTTGTGAAAGTAGGATAACTCGCTTATCTTATCCGTTAGAATAGAGTGTCGTCATCTTGAACGCGTCTCGCCATGTGGTCGGTCTTTATGTGGTCGGTCATGACAGTCTTTTATGCTGAGAGTGTTCCTGCCGACCTTAAAGTGATCGGTCATACGAACCAAAGTGGTCGGTCTTCACATGTTGTGGTCGGGTCGGTTCTGATGATCTCAACCAATAAGGGAATTACCCTTTTACCCCTGTCGTGCTGCTTAAATGACATAGTGCCCGGAAAACACCATCAACAATATTAAACTACAATATTAAATCCAATTTATTTGTATTCAATACTAATTCTTTATTTAATTCCAATTAAATAATTACACTTTTAATGTGCCTTTTAGACTTGGATTCCAAATCCAATCTTTATGGGTCTCAAAGCACAATTAACATCCAATGTCAATTTAATTAAAGTCTAATGGGCTTTTAATTAATTTAGAAGCCATGGACTTTGGCAACCAAAGCCCAATAAGGAATCACCATTTGCCAAAAATCAATTTAGGCCCAATTAAAATTTTAAAGGCCCATTTATTATATTTGGACTTTATGGAAATGATTTTAGGCCCAATTGGATCCAACCAATTAACCTAAACCAAACTTGGCCCAACCAAGCCCATAAAGCCCAAATACAATATTTTTAGCCCAATTCCAAATTAAGCCCAACTAATTAAATTCAAATATTCCAAATATCATAATTTAATCAATTAAAGTGTATTAGCAATAATTAATTAGTTAAATTAATATTTCCAAAACATCAATTACACTAATTAATCATGCTTTAATTAATCAACTTATGTCCAACACAAATTGAAGCAAAATCAATCCAACATGCTTCCAAGGCTCTCGGCAATATGGTGATTTTTATATCAATTTTGATTTCAATCCAATTAAATCACAAACTAACATATCACATGCATTTTAAACACATCCAATTGACTAAAATCCAAAAATCACCAAGAGCTTATCCTAGGGTCATATTCGGCCAACATAAGGATTTTGAGAAAATTATTCTAATCAATTTTATACAAATCCAATGATGCAAAACTCTAAGTAATCATCATCTAATATCAACCAAACACTCAATTTGAAGAAATCATGCATAAATCATAAAAGCCCCAAATTAAAGTTTATGAACCCTAAGTCAATTTCATGCTCAATAACCGCTCTGATACCATTGTTGGGTTTTCTAGGTCAAACCAAGATCAATTAAGCATATGAAATGTGTGAATACAACAAAGTAAGAATGCGGAAAATACTCACTTTGATCGGATTTTGGATGCGATGAACACAAAAATTCCGCTCCTTGAAGAATTCAGCCAAGCCCTTTGTGTTGATCTTCAAGCTCCAAGCTTTGAGTGTTGATTCCAAGCTTTGAGTGTTGATTCCAAGATTGTTGAATGAGTTCCAAACTCATGGGAGTAGTTTCCCTATCACCTTTGAATGATCTCTTTATGTGCTAGCAATGGAAAAAAATTTCCCCTTATCCTTGTGTGACTCTCGGCCAAGCCAAGAGAATAGAGAAAAATTGGCTCAAAGTCGTGAGTGAGGGAGAGAAGATGAGATGAAGTGTGTTGTGTAATCTAATTACCAAATTGAAAGTCATATACCAAAAATAATAAAATGGTAAAATGTCATTCAATCCATCACACTTGTGTGTTTTACACACAATCACCTACCAACAACTTCCATCAACTTAAAGTGACAAAGTTGACTAGTGATGTGACTTGTGGGCCCCACTTGATTCAAAATCCGAGTGGGCCTGCAACACATCCCGGGCTTGGGTTCGCTAATTCCGAATTAACAAATCTTCTGTTGCAACGTAATTAAATCAAATTTAATTAAATAATTATGCCTAGCAAAATTACTATTCACGTCGCTAGCGAATTAATTCTAAATTAATTCATTCTCCCGAATTAAAATCTAATTTTAATTCCGTTATGAAATCTAATTTCATATAATATATCGAATATATTATTTTATCGATTAATTCCAAATTAATCATTCTCTCTCTTTAAATAGAATTTTATCCCAGATAAAATCTCTCCGCAATTAATCCTAGATTAATTTTATCTCTCTTATAATTAATCTCAGATTAATTATGTGCGAGTCATACGTCATCGGTGAATCTTCGGGAAGCGACCCATGAGATCCCTGGATATGTTGGCAGTAAATCCGGTCATCAGAATATCCGAATGCGTGTGTACCTAGTACCACGTTCTTACCGATTTACAAGACATGGTTGGCTTCTAGCAAAGCATCGTGCCTACCCAATTCTCCAGAAATATTCTTTTAAGGAATATGTAATCTATATCAGGCGTAGTATACGTAGTATTGCGTATAGCGATCTAGTATCGAATGTCACATGCAAGGCCTGGGGCTGAAATTGTGTCTGCCCCGTACGAAGCATATATCGGATCTCTGATAACTAGTCTCTATAATCGGATAAACATGACCTAGTCATATTATCCCGATGACTGCAGTACTAAAGAGTACTAGTTCCGTATCATATGTGATCATCATCTCCATATGACTGGAGTGATACTTCCATCTTGACATCACACCCAATACACTACGATTCTCAATATACACAGAAGAGGCGTACATGGAACCTGTTAAAGCCCTGGACGACCAAAACCAAAGTATATTGATTGTCGCAAGTATTAGCGATGTAAGTCTCAGGTTAAAACCAGATACACCTACCCTGGATCGGATTTCAATAGACACATAGTTATACTACCAATGGAATTCAGAGGGGTCTATCCAGAGCGAAGCTGTTTCCGTACCATCGGTAAACACAACCTCCTATCACACTTGCATAAGTATCCAATATTTAAATATATGAGAACTATGCCGTTATGCTCCCGCAATGCGCACAAGTGCAATACTAGTCTATTCCGCATTATCGATGTCCAATCTCGATAATACTACGACTATGGATATTTTAATGATTAAACCTTAGTGGATTAATATTGTCTCATATCTTATTAATCCGGAACTAATCATATGGACTTTTATCATTTATGTATCTTGGTAATCCAATTACAAATGATAAAAGAGCAATTTCATTTGTCACATAGTTAATTTGTACAACACCATGTTTTGTACAAATAGTGATGTTATTGGTCATAATTGTCCAACAAAGAATAAGCATGGTGAGTTCGACGGCGAAGTGTGAAGGTGATTACCACACGAAAACATGTCTTACGAGCCAAAGTGCTAATGTGGTCCGTATTGCGAATTTTATTACTCGAGGGGAAAAATTTCCGCATGACAATCCATCGAGTCAAGAGGTGAAGACCAAAGAATTCCTTGGGTATTTTGTGTATTAATTAATTAATATAGAAAACCAAAAAGCCCAGTCTATGTATTAGTTTTTGTTGTATGTATCTTTACAATTCAAATTGTTTCAGATAGCATAGGATGCCCACTCATGAAATATAACTTGCTATGACATTAAATTCATGTTGATTTAATCTAAGCATAAAAGTTATGCAAATTTTTAAATGGTGTTGAAATTTTGATTAATACATGCAAATAAATTAAATAGTTTAATTTGAATAAGTTTAAAATTTGGTAATTCAGAAAAAGAAATAATAGAAGACTAGTTATTTAATTTAGTATATAGGATGGAAACCCGAACATAAATTCCATAGCCGATTCCGAATGGACGGTAGTGTGTGGTCTGTACTCGGGATACAACTCCACGTACCAAATAAAAAAGTTAACATAAGTCACATATATCTAGTTAAATAGTTTAATTAAGTTATATATTAGTTTAAACTTAAAATAATGAACTAAAATTTTAAGAGTTAAAATTGAAATAGGTCACTAAAGAACACTTAATTAAATTATTTGATTAAGTTATATATTTGCTTGGACTAATAAGTATTAGTGAACAAAAATTTTAAGTGTTAAAATTTGAAGATATCACTAATCATCAACTAGTATTAATTAGGTTATGTTTTTAGCCGCGCATAATCTAAACAAATTAAATACTAGTGTAATAGAAATCTTAAATTATAAAATAGTGAGTGAGAGAGAGATATATGACAATATATCATGCGATCTCCGTTGTTAGTCCAAAAATATGAGATTCAAAAGGCGCCTCGACACGGCTTTGTTTTCATCCTCTTACGGATGGTGTCCATTTTGGGTCAATATCAAGTTTGGATTCTGAGAGGATAGGAACTCTAGTTGTATCTGGTGAACTGACCTAAGGCTTCCGAAACAACGAGTTACAATCACAAAGGAATGATTACATGTTAATCAAAATTCATTGATCAAATCAAATGGTGGTTGGTTAATATAAGAATAAGAGTTATTCTCGCATATATTAATTAATTGAGATTATCTCGATCTATCATGCAAATACTTGACCTACCCTATGGTGACACATATTTGTGGGATAATAGATTTTCTTGGCATAATATTTTTTTTTAGGTTTCTGATTCATTTTACATGGTTCATGCATCATGTTTAATTTTATGCCAAAATGCTTGTGATGATTTTAATATGCTATGAATGAAATTTTGAATGCATGTTTATTTTAAAATTTATCATCCATTATTTTTTATGATATTTTCATACTTGCTAACGATAAATATACGAGAGAAAGTTACGTTAAAAGAAAAGTAAAATGAAAGTTGTCTTGGTCTTTTGAAGACCTTAAATTTTTCCTGAAGGAAGAGTGTCATACAGAGCCAAGTTGTATATGATACTCACCAAAGGTGGGTATGGTTAATGAGAAGAACCACTACTACTTGCTAGCATGGGTTTGATGTTCTTGTTGCTAAGCATGAACCAATAGCTATAACATCTACGATGAGGAGTCATTATAAGACATGTTAGGGTATCATTCGAAGTGGTAATGCCATGATGCATTAGTCTCAGTGATGGCCACGAAGATGAAAGAAGGGACATCCATCTAAAAGAACGTCTTTAGGATAAAGACCCACTTCAATGCGGCCGCCCATAATCAGGTGACCATGATAGTGAGATCTCAGTCGAAGAGTTTCCTGCAGTTTGAGGGCAACTTTGTTATGAACAAGTTGATTTTCACTCTTACATAACTGCTAAATAAGCTCACCTCTTTAGAGTCCATGCTGATGGATCCTCGTGAGCCTAGTGGAGAGGCAAGTGTTGCTGAGTCTCTCAAAACTGCAAAGAAGAGAAAGAAACACTAGGAAGACAAAAGAGGTACAACTATTTGGTACATGGAAAGACCTTGATGAATGTAACTTTACCATTAGAGTCAGGACAAAGGATGATGTTTCATTATGGGAGTTATCAGTTTTCAATTTTCAAATCAAAGTTATTTGATTTTAAACAAAGTGTTGTTTATTTTTGTTTGGTCGCAGAAATTTGATTTCTGTTTCAAAAGTATTGTATGATGGTTTCCATTTTATTTAATAATAATAGTTATTATTTCAAAATGGATTACCAATATGCAAAGGAAACTAAGAGATAGCTTGTATGTGTTAAGATTTTAACACATAACTCACTGCTCAACACTGAGATGTTTATGGTTGAAAAACCTAAAACAAAACGGCAAATGATTTCTCATAATAACACATATATGTGGCATCTCAGACTTATCCATATGAGTCTAGTCTAGAAGGTAATATGACCGATAGACCTTTGATTGGAAAAGGGCTAAGAGCCAATTAATCACTCAGTGGTTATGAATATATCATCACATTTGTTGAAAATTATTCTAGATATGTGCATGTTTACCTAATACACCATAAATCAGATACCTTTGAAAAGTTCAAAGAGTATCGCGCTAAGGTTGAGAAACGATTAGGTAAAGCCATCAAAATTCTACGATCATATCGTGGAGGAGGATACCTCGACAATGAATTCAAGGATTTCTTAGTTGAGTATGGGATAATATCCCAACTCATAGCACCTGGAACACCACAATAAAATGGTGTTTCAGAAAGGAGAAATCTGTAATATCTCCCTCTTGGAGATACTACCAACATGTGATAGGTTGCCCTATCACCCTCAGCCTCTAACTAAATTACTGACTAACTGAACTCTACTGCTTTTCTTGTTATTTAAGGATCACAAATCACACACTTACACTGGAGGGCTACATGCCCAACTGAAATTAATTAAACAACCATTGCTCCTTACAACTATGTGCTAGCCACATTAAACTCTGGTAACTTTGACTCTGACAACGTTACGTAATGACTCTCAAGCAACTAACACATGACTTGTACTACTCTTACAACCTTGACTTTAACTGATCCATATAGCTTGGACTTGATTGCCATATGGACCCAATAACTCTAGTGGCTGCCATCAGTATCCATCCTTTCGACCTCGTCCTCTGAGTAGACCTGCAAACAGAAAACACTCGAGAGTGGGGGGTTAGATCATTTGATCGACCTAGTGAGTGGAAAGTTTAAAACAGGAACTAAAATGCTTTATGAAAAATTTATTTTCTGCAATCGAAATCATCTCATTTTATAAGAAAACTAATCTTTTCTGAAAACTCTTTTTGTCTGAAAACAAATCTCTTTTTACAAAAATTTTCTCGAAACTTCTTTCTTTTTGTAAAACTCTGAGATCTCTCATAAAACAAATTTTTTCTGAAACTCTTTCATAAAACTGTTATTTTTGAAAATCTCATCAGGAAAATAACTGACGTATGAGGGTGTTACGTGTCGCCGTCCCCCACACGCCTAACTAATGTCTTGGAGCGTTACGTAAAACCATCCCCAAAGTCACTAAACTAGAGGTAGGAGTTCTAATCAATGTTGTCATCCTGGCCCTGAAACTAGGATCTAGGAGTGTCATATAGTACCATCCCCCTAGTCCTGAAACTACATGTGCACATGTCTGCTGTATTCTTCAATTCCATAATCCGTCAATTCCAAAAGTCTATGAGATTGGGTTTTTCCCATAATCCATAAAGAAAATCATAAAAGAACTTATCTCAAAATATCAAAAGCATAATAACATTTCTCAACTGGTCCAAAAATATTTTTAACTCATCATAATATTTGGGCAACTTGGTCTCATCTCAAAGTATAACTTAAACATAAATAAATTCATTTAACTTTATAAAATCAATAAAAGATTATGAAAATAAAATATCCACTCTGTGTTATGGAAAATCGAGTGCGGTTCACGGCGTGTGTGACTTTCTAGTATCCTGACATCAATCTAAAGTCCATACAATCGTTAGTTTCTATAACTCGGAACATCTTCATATGACATAAATGAATAGACAATGCATGGACACATAATCTTACTGAATATTGGAGATATATATGGTATCTATTAATTTTATGGTTTAGTATGAATTTTACGGGCTTAGATTTGAATTTATGCAAGTACGATAGCAGAAACTTAGATTCTACTAGTCGTTGAGAATGAATTATTTGACGCCTAACTTTGAAAATTTTACAATAACTAATTGGGAATGAATTAGGGGCTGAAATTTTAATAAAATGGTCTTTAATGTGTCTAGTTTATGTCGATTTTTACGAATCTCAATTTCAATTTCAGAAACTCAAGTTATCAACCGAATTTCAGAGACTGTCAAGCTGAAAAACTGGGTGAAATGGCAAGAGGTCGCCCAATTTAAAAAATTCGATTTGGCCTCATCTTAGGTCTAAAAACTCTGATATTTGGATATGTTACTCCTTTTTGTGTCTTGTTTACCTAGAATTTTACATTTCTTCAATCAGACATATAAAACTCAAGTTATAAGTTACCAAACACAGCCGGTTCGAAATAGGACAGAAATTGACTTTACTATCTAACTTTCTTATCTCGCAATCTTAGTAAATACATTTAATCCGGAAACCCTCAACATAATTTTCACTATTATAAACACTCCTTGTAAAATATGAAACATGCTTAATTTCTTAATTTAATCCAAGCTTGGTATTACGTCGAACACTTCGTGTGCGACATGCCTAAATTTCACCATTCTTACAATCCTAGCTAACCATACCCTCATTTTACATCACCATTGCACAACAATATGATTCAAGACTTCATATTACATTCAAAACAGCCCTCCATTTCTTCCAAGCTTGGCTGAATCTCACCCTCCTCCCACTCCAAAACTGACTCTTGGCCAGCCCTTTATTAGTGTTCTAAAATTTTTTCCATCACCACATTAAGCCCTATTTTCCTTCTCTACACCTCTACCATCATTATCACTTACAAGCACAAGCATCACACATCACAAACTTAAGAAACCAGCACGTGATTTTCTGCCAAAAATGGGAAATTTTAAATTTCCCATGTCCATCATATAGAGCTCAAATGCATGCTAGCAAGCTTAGAAATGCATGAATAAATATTTAAATCCAAAGCTTTTAGCAAATCGTACTTTAACTACTCAAATCCCTTATTTTTGAAATTTGGGGGAAAAATTGAAATCTTTCCAATTAAGCTAGAAAAAGAAGTTGGAGACTTACCATGGTGTTAGCCTTGAGGATAGTGATGATTTCCTTTAAGAATGCTGAAGAAATGGTCAAGAAGAGATGAAGATGGGGGAGACCGTGAGGCTTAAAGAGAAAAAAACAAGGCTGTTTTTTTCTCTGTGAAGGAGATGAATAGTGGCTAAGAAAGTTACTTTAAATAAATGAAGTGCTGATTTTTGAATAAAATAATATTTTTTTTGCAAGTCATATGATGAATTTTCTGGATGATTCCCGAAATGCTACAGTAAATCCCTTAAACTCGTATTTTGATTAGGTTCTGCTCCAAATTTGGACAAATATCCATCAATAAAGTTGTAGGTATTGATCTATGCTTTATGAATATATAAAATTCACAAAAATCAGAGATCGTATGAGAACTTTATGGACAAAATACGAAAGGTAGCTTGTTGACTCGGTTAAGCTAAAATGGAAGACTAAAACTGAAAAATTTATCTGAGACCTCCGAACGGGTTTCCTAAGGTGTGAAACCTTTTTTTATATTATTTTATGAATTATAAGGTGTTATGCATGATAATTCACTATGCCGAGTATGACCAGTCCGGTCAGGGTGTTACATTCACCCCCCTTAAAATGGATTCCTCCCGAATCCTAATTTGCGTGTTAACTAGGTGACTAAAATATTATGCATTATCTGTTACCTAAGATGCTTTCATAGCTAAAATTGAGTAGCCTTCAGAAATGCAATCCTTATTACCTGCTACTAAATTTCAGAGAAATCTATAGAACTATGCCCCCTTACTTCTCAGCATGAAGTCTTGATCTAGCTAGGGAAACGTATGTTGGACAATTATGACCCATAGCGTCACTATTTGTACAGATCACAGTGTTGTTGTACAAATTAACTATGTGACAAAGGAGATTGCACTCTTATCATTTGTGATTAGATCACCTAGATGTATAAATGATAGGAGGTCCCTGTGATTTGTTCCTGGACTGAGAATGATATGAGACAGTATCAGTCCACGAAGGATAAATCATTAAATATCCATAGTTAGAGTATTATCGAGATTGGACATCGATAAATACGTAAAAGACTATTATTACACTTGTGCACGTTGTGAGGGCACAACGACATAGTTCTCATATATTTGGGTATAGGATACTCACGCAAGTGTAATAGGAGGTTGTGTTTTACCGATGGTACGGTAAATAGCTTCGCTCTGGATAGACCCATGCGGAATCACATTGGTAATATGACTATGTGTCTTTGGGAGTCTGCAATCAAGGTAGGTGTATTTGGTCTTAACCTGAGACTTGCACCGCTAATACTTGCGATAATCAATATGCTTTGGTTGCGGTCGTCCAGGACTTTAACAGGTTCTGTGTACGCCAATGTTAGGTATATTGAGAATTGTAGTGTATTGGGTGTGATGTTAAGACGGAAGTATCACTCCAGTCATATGGAGATGATGGTCACATACGACACGGAACTTGTTCTCTTAAATGCTCGAGCTATCGGGATATTATGACTAGGTCATGTATATCCGATTATAGAGACTAGTTGCCAGATATCCGATATGTGTTTCGTACATGACAAACACAATTCCTGCCCCAGGTCTAGCATGTGATCATCCGATACTGGATCGACATACACAATACTACGGTATACTACACTTGATATAGATCACATATTCCTATAAGGATATTTCTGGAGAATTGGGTAGGCATGACGCTTTGCTAGAAGCTAACCTTGTCTTGTAAATCGGTATAAACGTAGTACGAGGTACTTACGTGTTTGGATAGTCCGACGACCGTATTTACTGCCAACATATCTGGGGATCTCATGGGTCGCTTCCTGAAGATTCACCGATGATGTATGACTCGCACTTTAATTAATCTGGGATTAATTTGATGAGAGAGAAAATTAATCTGGGATTAATTACGGAGATATTTTATCTGGGATAAAATATTAATTAAAGAGAGAGAATGATTAATTTGGAATTAATCGATAAAATAATATATTTGATATATTATACGAGATTGGATTTCGACGCGGAATTAAAATTAAATTTTAATTCGGCGAACGAATTAATTTAGAATTAATTCGTTAGCGAAGTGAATAGTGATTTCGCTAGGCATAATCGTTTAATTGCGTCGCAACGGAAAATTTGTTAATTTGGAATTAGCGAACTCGAGCCCGGGATTATTTGCGAGCGCATCACATTTCGAATTCGAATGCGGCACGCAAGTCAAATCGAGCGTCAAATCGTTAGTCACATCAAGCGTCAAATCAAATGTCACTTTGAGTGATGTGATAAGTTGTCACTTGATTGAGTGATGTGAGATGAAAGAAAGCATTTAATGCTTATCTTTTGAAAATTGAAAAATGGTAAATGGTTTTATTATTTTTGGAAAATATAAAACCTATTACACTTTTTTCTTTTTCCCTTTCTCTCCTCTTTTACGGTTTCTAGGGAAACCCTTCTCTTTCCCTCCTCTTCTCTTTCACGGCTTGGAGCCTATTTCTTCCTCTCAATTTCTGGTTTGATCGAAAAACAAAGAAGAAGAAGAAGTGCTAGCACACACCTTGAGTCTTTCTAAGGTGATAGGGAAACGAACACATGAGCTTGGAATCCCTTTTGAAGCTTGAAGCTTGGAGCTTCCATGGAGGTCTTCAATGGCCGATTCTTGGAGGAGCCGAACCAGTCACCACCGTGCAGTCCACTGCCAAATGGAGCTGCTGCCGTAGCTTTTGAGGAAGCTTGAAGGCTTGTGCTTCGCGTCGCAAGATTCGTTCATTGTGAGTATATTTCCACCACCATTTTCTTTTGTGTATTCATGCGTTTTTGTGTGCTTGATTTCATGATTCTTGGGACCTAATTAGAAACCAACAATGGTATCTTGAGCTTATATCAAGCATGAAATTTTTAGGGTTTAAAATTTGGCAAAATCGATTTGAGCATCAATTGGTTAAATTGTTTGATTTAGTATGCTTGAATGAGGTTGAATTGAAGTTGTGCATGATCAATTTCAAGAAAATTGGATTGGATCAATTTTCCCCAAAACCTTAGGCTTGGCCGAAAACTTTGAACCCTAATGTCTTGGTAATTTTTGTTTTTTTGATCATTGGATGACTTAAAACAATTGGGTAAAGTTGATTTGAAGTTTAATTGTATTGAATTTTGAATTGGACAAATTTTCCCCAAATTGTGGCTTGGCTGAATTCTATGTGATTTTGGAAATTCATGGTGTTTTTTTATTTTGATTCATTGGATGAGTTGAATTGATTTGGGAAATAATGATTGTGGATTCAATTGGATTGAAACCGAATCGGAATGAAAAATCCCTAATTGCCGAGAATAAAGAAGCATGAAAATGGGTTTGATTTTGATGAAATTGTGTTGGACACTATTTGATGTTAAAGTGCATGATTAATTAGGCTAATTGATGTTTTAGAAATGTTAATTGGGTGATTAATTGTGTATAACACTTAGGTTAATTAATTGTGGAATTTGGAATTTTATAAGTTAATTAATTGGGTTTAAATTGGATTTGGGCCTTATAGGTTGTAATTGGGCTTTTGGGCTTGGTTGTACCAAGTTAGGTTTAGGCCAATTTGGTTGGATCCAATTGGGCCCAAAACCACATCCATAAAGTCCAATTATGACTTAATGGAAATTATTTAATTGGGTCTAATGGGCCAAAATTGATTTCTGGGCTTATGGGGTAAATCCCGGATTGGATTTTGGTTATCGGTTTGACCCGAGTTGACCAAAAGTCCACGCCTTAAAGAAATTAATTAAAAGCCCATTGGACTTTAATTAAATAAACATTGGATGTTAATCGGGCTTTGAGACCCGTAACGATTGAATTTTGAATTTAAGTCGTAAAGGTTCGTTAATAAAGTGTGATATTTAATTTGGAATTAAATAGTGAATTAGTATTAAATACAAATTGAATTGGATTTAATTTTGTAGTTTAATTTAATTCAAGAATTCGTACTTTGAGTACTTATTCGCAAAAACGAGTTTGACTCGAGCAAAATCAAATCGTTGTTTGAACATTGGATGATCACTAATTAGCAGATTAATTAATTGGATTAGATTGATTGATAACATGCTTGTGTGAATACATGGTTGCGATGCATGAATAATGTATATCGGATGGATATTAGATGGGTGGGGCAATTTTAGAAATTGTTGTAATAAATTTGATTTATTAATTGGACATGCGTGTCCAGCCTTATCACCTCTATACTGTTTTTATTCTCTTCTCACTTATTCCCCTCAATCTAAATGAGGTTTCTTTAGAAGTGTAGTGTAACGGGTAGAAGAAATATTTGTGCTAGCGGGAGAAAGAAAGAGAGATTTGATCTAGGATCAATATGTAAAGTATCCATCTGCATATCATTATTATTTTTTTTCATATGCGCTTTATTATGTGTTTAGAATGCATGTTTAAGGGTGTATGATGATGAGACCTTAACAAAGATAATAAATTGGTTGCCAATTTGCACGTGAAAAACCCTCGCTAAATATTAAGCGTCTTTCCTTCCATTGAGTGATTCTCACTTAAGATCCGAGACGGTATTGGTTTGTTGGCCAAAGTCAAGGCCTTTGTCTGTCGAAGATGTGTTTGAATCACGAAGTCTTTGTTCCATATCGGTGTCCTGTCCAAGTTGTGGTTTGTTGGTCAAAGTCAAGACCACTTCTTGTCCATCGACATTGATTACGACGCTTTCCATGGTCAATAGGTCGCGCTTGACTAGGATCACTAAGTTTGTTGTGCCAAAGCCAAGGCTTAGTTGATTCAGAGGAAAAAGGTTAGGTAATACATTGGATGTATTGGCATATATAAGATATATGTTTCGGACTTGGATGTCCCCCTACCGGATCTAGGAATTGGATTGGATCCAATCGATCTTAGAGATCTACCTAGTTAATTATCATACAATTTGTTGGCTAAAGTCAAGATTGTGTGATATTTAACGGGATCCTAGCCCACTAGGAAACACGGTTTCCCGAGTACTCGACAGAGGGTTATAGGCTCGCCGAAAAATAGTGGGTGGCAAGAATTGAATTTGCAATACTCGTTCAATTACTCGCCATACGCGCTCAATCACAAATTATTTCGTCGTTAAATTAAATGTTAGTTGGACTAATATTTAAAATTGTTGTTTTAATAAGTTGGACTGTATTATAGTTGATTATATAATTGGATTATAGTAATCAATATATTTGAATTAATTAATTTCAATTTATAGTTGATTTTATAGTTGGACTATAGTAATCAATATAATTGAGGTTAATTAATTTAAATTATGTTTGATTGTATAGTTGGACTATAATAATCATTATAATATATAGTACTACAAATCGTTGATTAAATAGTTGGACTATTAGAATCAAGATATAATTGAAAGATTGACATTTAAAACATAATCCTAGGGAAAATGTATTTAAATGATTTAATTTTCAAATTGGGAATAAATTTCAGGATGGTCTTGGAAAAATAATAAGTTATTTTATTTGATAAAATAATATATTAAGCCTAAGCCTGAAGTTAAGCAAATAAGTGGAACATGATATTTGGAATATTCATGTAATGATAAATTTAGTGCTTAATCCATTATACTTGTCATAGACTCCTTAATTTCTTTATCAGAACTAAGGATTAGATCCATAAAGTATGATAATGAAATTAAAGGATCTTCATAAATTAGATCTTAGAAGTACTTTTATTGCAATAGTAAACTCTTGGAGAGTTAATAAATAATGGCAAAAACTGGACTTGACATTTGGATTTTGGAAGTTGGAAACTTGAAATGGCGTTCTAACGAAGTACAATTTCAGAAATTTCAACTTTACGCAATATTCATATTTTGGCCATAACTCTCTATGCTGATATCGGATTGAGGTGATTCAAGTTCCAGATTAAAGAAGACTCAAAGATCTACAACTTTGACGTTCATAATAATTTCGAATTCGGAATATTTCATGACCGAAATGGATGAAATATCCAGAAGTGTGTTATGTGTAATTATTAAAGTCATTTTCAAAACAAATAAATAAATAAATAATGAAAATTGTCAAACTTCCACCAAACATGCATGTTTGGTGGATGATTTGGTGCCATGTTTGGTGGCTTGTTTGGTGGAGAAATTAGTGGAGAAATTGGTGAAGGCAAAATTTTGCCTATAAATACCAAGCCATTTCATTTGTAAATTTCATACTTTCTTCTATGAAATTCCTTAAGAATACTAAAAAGATTGTATCTTGTTTGTTTATTTACAGCTTTCAGTTATTAATTTTTGCATTTGCACTTACTTTTCAGTCTTTACTTTCTGCAATTTATTTTTGCACAATAGTACTTTCCTTCTTTACTCTTCAGTTTTTACTTTACAGTAATGAGGAGGTAACTACCACTTGCTGGAGTTAAAGGTACAACTTTTATTACTAATATTTATATTAATCTCCCTTAATTATAATATATAAACTATTTAAAACCTGACTTAATGAGGATATCGTCTTATGGTCGGTTGGTAATTATTGAAATTGGTTTTAACTTGACTTAATGAGGATACCGCCTGGTTGGTCGGTTGGTAATTAATTATTAATTTGACTTAATCAGGATACCGCCTATATGGCTGGTTGGTAATTATCACGCAAAGTTTATATATTATAATAAGGGAGATATCTAAATTAGTAGTAATAAAAGTGGATCCTCTAACCTTAGCATTTTCTTTTATTGTAATTCTACATTTTTAATTTCCAACATTTACTTTTCAGTATTTACTTTTCAGCATTTACTTTTCCGCCTTTACTTTTCCGCCTTTACTTTCCAGCATTTACTTTATGTCTTTTATTTTATTTAAGTTTTTACTAGTCGTAAATATGTGTCGTAGCTAAACCCGTTATCTAGGGTTGTGATGAATTCTAATATCACCGGTTTATAAGGGGTTAATTTATTATTTGGGTAATATAAAGGTTTATTTATTGAGTCTTAGTCTTAATGCTTCTTTTTAACTGGCCATTAATAAGATTGATCTGGTAAATTTAAAATGAACTTGGAAAAGGAATTTTAGGTTTAAGACCTTAGACTCAATAGCCCACGATCTTCCTTGAAGATAGATAACCCTTTAATAGATTTCCTTACAGAATAGGAATATACCTGTCGGGTGGGGGTAACCATAATTGGAACTTAATCTTAATGAATTCAGGTAACTTGGTTGACATAGGAATATGATTAATACAGTTATACTGGGTATTTGTATTTGACCATCGGAAGAGGCTTTTGCATAATTTCGTGTTCCAGGTTAATAAACTGATATATTACACAAACGTAAAATAACCACTTCATCTTTAAAAAGATATTGGAAAGATTCACAACCTTGGATAGTTTAATAATCTTGAATTTTCATCAATTTGCTTTCGAAAAATTTTATTTACTTGTTTTAAGTTTAAAGTCACCATCCAATCAAACAATCAATCCATTAGATACTCGTACAAATTTGGCTTCATAAATTAATAGCTTAGGTATTAAGTCCTCGTGGGATCGATACTTTTTATACTACTTGAACGATATGTGCGCTTGCGTTATACGCGTGTGATTGCACCGATCAAGTTTTTAGCGTCGTTGTTAGGGACTTATTTATCTTTCATTATTAGTTTTGGGGTTGGATACATTACTTGTATCTAATTTCTTTTTACATATTGTTGTTGTTTTCTTTTGTTTTAGGTTCTCAGTCACTACATGAGACGAACCAGAAGCTTTGAAATCCGTCCGCTTGACCCTGAAATTGAAAGAACCATCAGACAGTTAAGAAGGGAAATGCGAGAAGGCCATGAATCACTGATCAATATGGAACCTGAACCTTTGGAAGTTGCAGCACCAATTCCCATTTGAGACAGAACCATTCTGGTGGTTGATGGCTTCATTTTCTGTATTGTACTTTCTCCCTTACCAGCAAATGCGTGTGACATCAAAACATGCATTCAGATGATACAACAGTCAGTTCAGTTTGGGGAAAATGCAACTGAAGATCCTAATGCCCACATTAGCAACTTCTTGGAAGTTTGCGGCACTTTCAATTACAACTGAGCAGCTGAAGAAGTAATGAGACTGCGTGTTTTCCCATATTCCTAGAAAGACAGAGCTAAAGCTTGGCTACATTCACTACCAGCAGGTTCCATCATAACTTGGAACACTCTAGCCACCAAATTTCTTGCAACGTATTTTCCACTAGCCAGAACTGCAAAACTGAGGAATGACATCACATCCTTTGTGCAACATGATTCAGAATCCCTCTGCGAAGCTTAGGAAAGGTACAAAGATTTACTCCGGAAATGTCCTCACCATGAGATTTCAAAGTGGCTACAAGTCCAAACCTTCTATAATGGACTTTCTGGAATAATGAGAACCACAATTGATGCTGCTGTTGGAGGAGCTTTAATGGCAAAAGGAGAAGATCAGACCTGAGACTTAATTGAAGAAATGGCCAACAATAATTCATTGTGGCCAACAGAAAGGAGCATAATCCAACGAATCGCATGAATTTATGAAGTTGAAGCCAACACAGCAGTGAATGCCAAGCTGGATCAGATTTGTAAAAATCTGGAAACTCTTAACATGAAGGTTAATGCTGGATCCACAAGTTCACCATCTGGAGGAGCACCAGAATCAGAGGTAAACCAACATGAAGAAACAGTGAATTATGTCAACAATTTCACAGACAGAGGAACAATCCATATTCCAACACCTACAACCCAGGGTAGAGGAATCATCCCAATTTCGCATGGAACAACAATTCAGGGCAAAGGAACAACCCACCACCAGGATTCCAGCAGAAAAATAAAGGACATGAGTATGAAAAAGAACCAAGAATAACAGAAGTTCTAGCCTAGTTGAAAAAGCAAGAAGCAAAATACGATGCTTTAGCAACTATGGTTCAAAATCAAGTAGCATTGAATCAAAGCCATTCAGCTTCTATTAAAGCACTGGAAAATCAAATGGGACAACTGGCCAATGCTCAGAGTTATAGACCACCAGGTAATCTTCCCAGAAACACAGAACCAAATCCAAGGAACCGAGGGAAGGAGCAATGTCAAGCCATTACTTTGAAAAGTGGTACTGAAATCAACAAAGTTGTTGGAATCAAGGCATCCATTGAAGAAGTTCCAAAAGATTCAGTTCCACAGATGGAGGAAAAGGAAGCAAAGGAAAAAAAGCAAGAAAGAATCACTCCACCTCCACCTTTTCCACAACGACTCCAGAAAAGTAAACTGGACAAGCAGTTTGCTCGATTCCTGGAGGTGTTCAAAAAGCTACATATCAACATTCCATTTACAGAAGCTTTGGAAGAAATGCCCAGCTATGTTAAATTCATGAAAGATATTCTTTCACGAAAGTGGAGATTATGAGATTACGAGACAGTAGCATTGACAGAAGAATGCATCGCCATCATTCAGAGGAAACTTCCCCCAAAGTTGAAAGATACTGGCAGTTTCACTGTTCATTGCACCATTGGAGAACATTACATCGGTAAGGCTTTATGTGATTTAGGTGTAAGTGTTAATTTAATGCCTTTTTCGATTTACAGGAAACTGCAAATTGGAGAAGCAATGCCTACCTCAGTCTCTTTGCAACTTGCTGATACTCGCATTTCCAAGAGGTGTAGTTGAAGATGTGCTGGTCAAAGTCGAAAAACTCATTATCCCAGCAGATTTCATTATCCTTGACATGGAAGAAGATAAAGATGTACCTATCATCATGGGGAGACCATTCTTGGCTATAGGTCGAACAGTTATTGAAGTGCAAAAAGGAGAATTAACAATGAAAGTGCAGGACCAAGAAGTTACCTTCAATGTTTTCAAAGCCATGAAATTCCCGAGTGATGAAAATGAAGAGGAATGTTTCAGAATTGATGTTGTTGATAGTATCATCCAATATACTGATGCAATGCCACTTCCCACAGATAAACTTGAAGCTTGCATCACCAAAATTACTGACAGCAAGCTAGGTGCTGAAATTCTGGAATGTATCAACTACCTTGACAAGCCCTTCCGCTTCAAAACGACACCACATGTGGAAAGTCTGGAACTACCAAAGAATGAGCGAATCAAGCCTTCGATTGAAGAACCACCGCAGTTGAAGCTAAAGTTACTTCCGAGCCATCTCAGGTATGCATTCTTAGGAAACTCTTCTAAATTACCTGTGATTATCGGGCAATGGTCAAGTTACTGTTTCACTTACTTTGGACTCATTTTCTAATATAACCAATTTAATGCTTCTTATGATATCGGTCTTACTAAGTCTTGATTCTTGACTAGCGTATCTGAAATCCTTACTTTCTGCTAGACATCTCAAACCTATTAAGAATCTTCACAACTAGACCAGATTTATTGCTTTTTTACTTTTCTATCGACCTTTTATCTTCGGAAAGCTTGATATGCATACTTGGATCTCGAAAGTTACTCAATCTACTCTATAGGATTATTTGAGGAGGGAAGAAATCTTACTTGAGCCTATCTAACATTCTTATGTATATTTCTCCTCGTTCTATTCTCTTCACTGCTACAAGCTCATGCATTTTCTTTACTATCAATTTTGTTTCCACTCAATCCATTATCTCGACTAACTCTAAGCATATACATCTTTCTTTACTTTCTAGTTCTACACTTCTTCTAGCTTTATCTCTTTTTTAAAACTTCAGGCATATGTTCTCGAAAACTTCACTAGTTGTTCTTATCACTTATCATGTCTGAACTTCGAGTGGCATATTCAAATGGTTATAGAAAGATTATATTATAATAAGGATTCTAGTTTTAGATTATTGGAGGGATATTCAAATGATTCTTGAAAAGTTTACTAACCTTTCTATAAGGCTTGAGGACGTACTCGAGGATGGAATACTGGATAGGTAGTGTCTCGTGTACAAGTTACTTAATAATAATACATTTATAACTCTATTTATGGATAATTTTACTCAATACACACACAACCTCTACTATACAACATCTACGATGCAAGACTTTTCTTAAACAATGACTAAAATATAGCGATGACTCGACCTGATGGACTCAACACCCTAGTGACTGCCATCGGTATCCATCCTCTCGAGCTCATCCTCCGAGTATTACTACAAAATAGAGAAACTGGGAGTGGGAGGCAGGGGGCGTTAGATCGTTTGAATGACCTAGTGAGTGGACAATTTAAAATGAAAAATAAAATACTTTATGAAATCCATTGTTCTAAAACTGAAATCTTTCAAGAAAGTCGCCTTTTCTGAAAACTATTTCTTTTCTGAAAACTCTTTCTTTTCTGAAAATAAATCTCTTACTGAAAAACCTTTCTGAAAACCTTTCTTTTTGTAAAACTCTGATATATTCTGTAAAATTGAGTTCTCTTGAAATCTCTTTCATAAAACTTATCATTTCTGAAAATCATAACTTTAAAAATCTTGTTTATGAAGATCTGTCTCTATAAATCTATCTCTATAAATCTATCTCTGTAAATCTGTCTCTGTAAATCTGTACGTATGAGAGCATTACGTCTTGCCATCCATCCATACGTCTAAACTGGTGGTCTTGGGGCGTTACATCTCGCCATCCCCCAAGCCACTAAACTGAAGCCAAATGTGTGGATTAATGCTATAATATCGACTTTGAATCTGGGGTATAAGGGCATTACGTCTCGCCGTCGCCCTAGTCCGGAATCTAGGATCTATGGGCATCATATGTACACATTATCTATATCCGTCAATTCAATATCTGTGTCATTTTACATTTGAGGTGGGTTTTTCCCACATGCTTCCAAAAATCACACAATCACACTTTTTAAATCATCACTTTCTAAAAACATTTCTCAAAATATTTTTATCCATAA